>JASFAX010002068.1:0-47589 GCA_030737875.1 Allium sativum
TTCAGAGCTTATTTGGATGGACTGCCTGTCAATGGTGTTCCAATATTGTGTGAGTGAGTGTCATGATTATTGTTACAGTGGGCTCAGTTGCTCATTATTGGCTTCAAATTGCACTTTAAACAAACAATTTGTACAGCAATGTCACTTTAAACAAAGAATTTGTACAACCGAATATGGAAATGATCCATTAGCCATTTAGTCAGCTTGTTAATTGTTTATTTGGCAATTGCAAAGGATTGAATTGGTCAATACTTAAAGTTTTTATGCTGTGTACTGGGTTAACTTTTCTGCAAGCAAAATTTGAACCTCGAAACTCCTATTATATATATGCACTGCATCAAAAAGATCATTATGTATTGCCACTGTATTGTATGTATGATAAATATTTATGATTAAGATATGTTATTATACACAATGCAAATATCATCAAGAAGATTATTAGTCATTACTATTGCATGAAAATATTAATAGAAGCGTTCACAGAAGGCATTTGCAGTTTTGTATATCATATTGGGCTTACTGTCAAATAATATGTTGTGCAAATAAAGGCCCATGCGGCTCAGACCTGTAAACAAAACCACACACAACGTTATGCTTTTGTACAGCTTATTCATTACAGTAAGAATCATTTTACATCACTCTCCGTTCATCAATTCTGCACATCAATAAGATCAATTTACAGCACTATCCATTCATCAAATTCTGCATTTCGTTTATGGCATCAGAGCCTACCAGTCTTATCGACACAGTTGCCGTCCTCTTCCAGCATCAGAGAAACTTCATCATTTGATGAAACGGCTGCAACCGGTGGCAGTTCATCAGATTTATTTCTTCATTTGAATCTGCCAGGTTTTATTCCTTCCCTCTGAGTTCTTTCATTCAGTTCACATCATTCTTGAAATTAAATGATCATAGTGCCTTGCCATAAAGCATCATCTGCCTCGGCTGCACTCACCATTTAAGTGTTTATCCTTCCCTCAATGTCCTGTTTTGTATCATTCTTGATCGGATCACAAAGCCTCGCCATAAATCAAGGAAAATCGATTATGATTTGATTTTTTGCTAGCCCTTATATAGGCTGTGAAGAGGTTTTATTCGCGAAAGGGAGTCACTGTTCGAATTGCAACGGCAACGACTGTTGGAAAGGTTGCGACCCTTTACCAGCAGTTAGTTCCGTTGGTATTTACGCGGCCGGATTTAAAAAAACAGCCGTTTGAACAGCGCAAGCAGGCCTGGCGGCTTCCGGAGGCCCTATACGATCACGAGACCCCAAGAGCCCCAAGGCCCTAATCTTTGACCTATTTAATTTAATATTAAATATGTGCATGCTATTCCATTGCCTCTCTCTCTTCCTCTTTCTTTTGATATAACATATCAAGCTTTTGTATATGTAGTGGATTAAGGCACAATTTTTCCCAATGTGGGACTTAGTGACTTTGCCATGTCCACTTATTCATTTTCAACAATCCCCCACATGAATGAGTGGTTGTATAATCTATTCTGAAACTTTGTGTAACATTTATCATATCGGTAAAAGTAGCACAGTGGCCTTGAACTTTTCCTAGTGTTTTATCGTTATAACTAACTGGCGAATCAGTAGACTAGACTGTCTTTGAACTGTAAGCCATTTGTGTAAGTCTATAAAGATAACACATGATAAATGCTCTTTGACTCCTTCGTTCTCTGTTTGTGTTCGTTTTTGCCATGAACACCGCCTTGGTTTCATGAGTGCTTGAAGAATTCGACCTTATAATTCTTCTTGAAGCGGCGCCTTCGCACTCATATAGGTGATTCTATAAAGAGTATCCCGTAATACCCTACTTGGTTCTTTATAACACCACAGTATAGACATCATTAAAAGCCAAGCTTATCCTATTCTCCGACGGGTTGTGCACTGACTTATCATAGGAATGGTTTGTATTTAACAGTGCCGCCAAGTTAATCTTAAACTTAGTTGTCCCTTTGAACCTAGATCTTGGGATCTCCAGTCAACTAGGTGGGGTTTCCATTTTAGAAAACTTTTAGTTCATAGGTCTTAAGCCTATTCCCATCGATAAGGTTTGAACTTTCTCTCTTGGCAAGCCTTTTGTTAGTGGATCCGCTATGTTATCCTTTGACCTTACATAGTCTATAGTGATAACTCCATTAGAGAGAAGTTGTCTTATGGTTTTATGTCTACGACGAATATGTCGAGACTTACCATTATACAATGTACTATTTGCCCTTCCTATAGCAGATTGACTATCACAATGTATACATATTGGAGGTACAAGTTTTTCCCAATTTGGAATATCTTCCAAGAAACTCCTAAGCCAATCTGCTTCTTCTACGGCTTTATCTAGAGCAATGAACTCCGATTCTATTGTCGACCTTGCTATGCAAGTCTGTTTGGATGATTTCCACGAGATTGCTCCATTTCCTAATGTAAACACATATCCACTTGTGAATTTTGTGTCATTTGAGCCAGTTATCCAATTGGCATCACTATATCCTTCTACTACTGAAGGATACTTCTCATATTGCAACACATAGTTTTGTGTGTATTTTAGATATCCTAAGACCCTGATAATTGCTTTCCAGTGATGTTTACCAGGATTACTGGTATATCTACTCAACTTGCTTATAGCGTATGCAATATCAGGCCTAGTACAATTCATAACGTACATAATACTTCCTAGTATACGAGAGTATTCAAGCTGATATATTCCATCACCGGTGTTCTTTACCCAATTTTGGTTCATATCCACTGGTGATTTTGCAATGGTTATATTATACTGCTTGAACCTTTCAAGTAATTTGGCAATATAATGTGATTGAGATAATGCATATCCTTGTGGTGTTTTTATAATTTTTACACCCAAGATTACATCAGCCTCTCCTAGGTCTTTCATATCGAATCTAGAGGATAACATATCCTTCGTAGATTTTATTATGGCCTTATTATTCCCTAGGATTAACAAATCATCAACATAAAGACATACAATGATATATCCAATATCCGTATATCTTAGATATACGCATTTATCTGATTCATTTATTTTGAATCCATTTGATAACATAGTTTCATCAAATTTCTCATGCCAGTGTTTCGGAGCTTGTTTAAGGCCATAAAGTGATTTTATTAATTTGCATACCTTATTTTCATTTCCTGGGCTTAGAAACCCTTCAGGTTGCTGCATATATATTTCTTCTTCTAGTTCACCATTCAAAAACGCAGTTTTCACATCCATTTGGTGTATTTCTAAATTTAATATGGATGCGATTGCAATAAGCATCCTAATCGATGTTATTCTAGTTACTGGTGAATACGTATCAAAGTAATCTAGATCTTCCTTCTGTCTAAATCCTTTTATTACAAGTCTCGCTTTATACTTGTCTATTGAGCCGTCAGCTTTCAATTTTTTCTTAAATATCCATTTATACCCTAGTGGTTTTGATCCTTTGGGTAGATCCATTAGTTCCCATGTATGGTTTTGTAAAATGGATTCTATTTCACTGTTGACAGCCTCCTTCCAGTATGGAGCCTCAGGAGATGACATTGCTTGTTGGTAAGTAAGAGGTTCATTTTCTATCATATATGCATAGAAATCGGGTCCAAAGGTTTTAGAAGTCCTTTTACGTTTACTCCTTCTGGGTTTCTCTACCTCAGTTTCAACATTTCTCTCATTCGAGTTTTGATTAAAATTATCCTCAGGAGTATCTGTATCTCTTGATCTCTTTTGAACAGTTGTTTCAATAGAGGATTTTAGAGGATAAATGTTTTCAAAAAATCTAGCATTTCGTGACTTGATTATGGTGTTTTCATGAATGTCATCAATTTCAGATTTGTACACCAAAAATCGATATGCGCTACTATTATGAGCATATCCAATGAATATGCAATCTATAGTCTTTGGTCCAATTTTGACCTTCTTCGGTTTCGGTATTTCTACTTTGGCAAGACACCCCCACACTTTCAAGTATTTGTAGGATGGTGGTATATTTTTCCAAAGTTCATGTGGAGATTTAGATGTATTCTTTCGTGGTATTTTATTCAAAATATGATTTGCCGAAAGAATAGCTTCTCCCCAAAAGTTATCTGGCAAGCCAGAACTAATTAATAAGGCATTCATCATTTCTTTAAGAGTTCCATTTTTCCGTTCGGCTATACCGTTGGATTGAGGTGAATACGGGGCTGTAGTTTGATGTATAATTCCATGCTCAGCACAGAATTCCTCAAACGGAGATTCGTATTCTCCTACTCTATCACTCCTTAAAGATTTTATTTTCTTATTGAGTTGATTCTCAACTTCTGCCTTATACTGTTTAAATATGTCGATTGCTTCGTCCTTACTTCTAAGTAGATATACATGACAATATCTGGTACAATCATCAATGAATGTGATAAAGTACCTCTTTCCACCTCTAGTTTGACACATTTTCAAATCGCATACATCAGTATGTATTAATTCTAGAGGTTCGGTCTCTCGTTCAACGTGATGAAACGAGGTTCTAGTCATTTTTGCTTCTGCACAGATTTGACATTTATAGTTGGAGTCTATGTTACATTTTGGTATAAAGTCTAGATTAATCATCTTTCGCAATGTTTCAAAATTAACATGCCCTAATCTAGAATGCCAAATGTCAGAAGAGTCTACGATATAAACAGAAGATTCAACTTTATTCATATCGTCTTTTGGTACAATGGTAGTTACATTAGCTTTAAACAAGCCATCACTGACATAGCCCCTTCCCACATACACCCCATTTTTCGATAATACAAATTTATCTGCCACAAATATGAGTTTGAAACCATGCTTGCTAAGAAGCGATCCAGAAATCAAGTTTTTACGGATGTCTGGAACGTGAAGGACATCGGTCAAGGTAAGTTCCTTTCCAGAAGTCAATTTGAGCACAACCTTTCCTTTTCCTTCAACTTTTGATGCAGACGAGTTGCCCATATACAACTGTTCCTCTTCGGTAGCAACTTTGTAAGTCGTGAACATCCATTTATTTGCACAAATGTGGCGAGTGGCCCCTGTGTCCACAAACCATTCCTTGTTGTTGCCAACAAGGTTACATTCAGAAACTACAGCGCACAAGTCCATGTCAGAAATGCCATCAGAAACTTCAGTCACATTTGCTTTATACTTCTTCTTCTTTCCGCGACATTCCGCTGCCTTGTGTCCTTTCTTTCCGCAGTTGTGACAAGAACCTTTAAACCTTTTAGCCTTTTTATTAGGACCATTTTCGCGCTTTCTTTTGTTGGGTTTTTCTTCTTCAACAACATTAGACGAGGCTGCTATGTTGAAGGACCCCTTTTTCTCTGATTTTTGATTGTCTTCCTCAATCCTCAATCGAACTACCAATTCTTCAACATTCATTTCCTTACGTTTGTGCTTTAAGTAATTGTTGAAATCCTTCCATGAAGGTGGAAGTTTTTCAATTGCAGCAGCCACTTTGAATGATTCGCTGAGCGTCATTCCTTCGTCATTTAACTCGTGGAATATGACTTGCAGTTCTTGCATTTGACTAATAACAGTCTTGCTATCAATCATCTTGAAGTCGAGGAATTTTCGTGCTATAAACTTCTTCATTCCTGCATCCTTAGATTTGTATTTCTTGTCGAGTGCAGTCCATAGTTCCTTAGAAGTCGCAGCAGTACAGTAGACGTTATACAAAGAATTATCAAGGCCATTGAATATATAATTCTTGCACATAAAATCTGCATTCTTCCAGACATTGAGGGCTTCAACTTTCGTTGCATCTGGTTCCAATTCAGCCACCGTCGGAGCATCTTCTGTCAGATACTTCGCTAGGCCCAGAGTTGTCAAATAGAACAACATCTTTTGCTGCCACCTCTTGAAATCCATCCCTGTGAACTTTTCGGGCTTTTCGCCGTGGGACAGCGTTGAAAGGACCGTAGGTGGATGGATTATCGGAGGCTGAGTCACAGCCAGCACTGGTGTCGCGGTGTCGGTTTGTTTAGACATATTCGCCGGTACAAACAACCACAGCAAAAATACGATTTAAAATTGTTATCACCAACGACAGTGAAAACTGTGTCGGTACAGTAATCTGCAGATTATATGAAAATAATCTGGAAACTTTGCAATATGAATGCAACAGAGATCAAAAGGGAGGAAAGAATACCGTCGCAGTTGATCAGGGAATATGTAGTAATCCGAGTCCAGTCCAAATCGACTGTTTCTTTAAATCGTATTTGCGCCCGTTCGTAGCACTGGAGGGCTGTGATGCAAATTGATTCCCAAGATAAAACGGATCAACTTCGACGTGCAGTGCAGCAGTCGAAGCAATGGCGAACTCAAGAGAGTTGTATGTACAGAACATAGAGTATGAGGAAGAAGAGGGCAAAAGCAAGGAAAATCGATTATGATTTGATTTTTTGCTAGCCCTTATATAGGCTGTGAAGAGGTTTTATTCGCGAAATGGTGCCACTGTTCGAATTGCAACGGCAACGACTGTTGGAAAGGTTGCGACCCTTTACCAACAGTTAGTTCCGTTGGTATTTACGCGGCCGGATTTAAAAAAACAGCCGTTTGAACAGCGCAAGCAGGCCTGACAGCTTCCGTGGGCCCTATACGATCACGAGACCCCAAGAGCCCCAAGGCCCAAGGCCCTAATCTTTGACCTATTTAATTTAATATTAAATATGTGCATGCTATTCCATTGCCTCTCTCTCTTCCTCTTTCTTTTGATATAACATATCAAGCTTTTGTATATGTAGTGGATTAAGGCACAATTTTTCCCAATGTGGGACTTAGTGGCTTTGCCACATCCACTTATTCATTTCCAACAATCCCCCACATGAATGAGTGGTTGTATAATCTATTCTGAAACTTTGTGTAACATTTATCATATCGGTAAAAGTAGCACAGAGGCCTTGAACTTTTCCTAGTGTTTTATCGTTATAACTAACTGGCGAATCAGTAGACTAGACTGTCTTTGAACTATAAGCCGTTTGTGTAAGTCTATAAAGATAACACATGATAAATGCTCTTTAACTCCTTGGTTCTCTGTTTGTGTTCGTTTTTGCCATGAACACCGCCTTGGTTTCATGAGTGCTTGAAGAATTCGACCTTATAATTCTTCTTGAAGCGGCGCCTTCGCACTCATATAGGTGATTCTATAAAGAGTATCCCGTAATACCCTACTTGGTTCTTTATAACACCACAGTATAGACATCATTAAAAGCCAAGCTTATCCTATTCTCCGACGGGTTGTGCACTGACTTATCATAGGAATGGTTTGTATTTAACAGTGCCGCCAAGTTAATCTTAAACTTAGTTGTCCCTTTGAACCTAGATCTTGGGATCTCCAGTCAACTAGGTGGGGTTTCCGTTTTAGAAAACTTTTAGTTCATAGGTCTTAAGCCCATTCCCATCGATAAGGTTTGAACTTTCTCTCTTGGCAAGCCTTTTGTTAGTGGATCCGCTATGTTATCCTTTGACCTTACATAGTCTATAGTGATAACTCCATTAGAGAGAAGTTGTCTTATGGTTTTATGTCTACGACGAATATGTCGAGACTTACCATTATACAATGTACTATTTGCTTCGACTGTTGGAAAGGTTGCGACCCTTTACCAACAGTTAGTTCCGTTGGTATTTACGCGGCCGGATTTAAAAAAATAGCCGTTTGAACAGTGCAAGCAGGCCTGGCGGCTTCCGGGGGCCCTATACGATCACGAGACCCCAAGAGCCCCAAGGCCAAAGGCCCTAATCTTTGACCTATTTAATTTAATATTAAATATGTGCATGCTATTCCATTGCCTCTCTCTCTCTTCCTCTTTATTTTGATATAACATATCAAGCTTTTGTATATGTAGTGGATTAAGGCACAATTTTTTCCAATGTGGGACTTAGTGACTTTGCCACATCCACTTATTCATTTCCAACAGCATCATCATCTGCTTCAGGCTGCTCTCACCATTCAAGTGTTGTATTCTTCAACTTCTTGAATAAATTCAAGAAACCCCCATTGTTTTCTTTCCCACTGATGTTCGATCTTTCTCCATGGATGGAGATAATAATAACCAAACTGTTACATCTGCAAACTCAAGCACATCAGGTTCTGGTCCACCCATCACCACAGAAAACTGTCAAAAGCCATAATCAACCCACAAAATCAGTTGGCACCTATTCAACTGGATGAAAACAATTATATATTATGGAAATTCCAGATTCAGACAGCAATTGAAGGGTATGGCTTGGAAGGTTATATAGATGGATCAAAGACTATACCAGATCCGACTATTACTGATGATAAAGGTAACTCAATTCAAAACAGAGAGTATGTTATTCATAAAAAGGCAACATAGACTTCTTTGCACATGGATATTATCTGCTATCAGTGCAGGTATTGTGCCACAGCTTATAGGGTACAATACTGCATGCAAAATTTGGACCACAATACAAAAGGTTTTCAGTGTTCAATCCTCTGCAAAAATTATGCAGTGTAGAAAGCAACTTCAAAATACAAAGAAAGACAGTACAAGTATATGATAATAACTTATTAAAATCAAGAATATCTGCGACTTACTTGAGTCTGCAGGTCAGAAAATCTCAGACTCTGAACATATCACTGCCATTTTGAACGGTCTCGACGATGATTATGAGGCAGTAGTAGCCATTATCTCATCAATTGACCCTCTGCCATCCATTGCTTATGTTCATTCTACTCTTCTTGCACACGAAGGTAGAATTGAATATAAGAAAAGTACAAGCACTGCCTCAGATCTATAAGTAAACTTCATTTCCTTAAACAAAGGAAAAGGTCAAGAGAGAAACAATAACTATCAAAGAGGAAATCAATTTAATAGGCCACAAAGAGGAAGAGATGGCAGATGGAATGGAAATAATAACAATAGACCCAAATGCCAAATATGTGAAAAAATTGGACATACAGCCAATCGATGCTATTTCAGATTTGATTCCAGTTACAACTCAAATCAGAGTAACCAGAAAGGGAATAATATCAGTGCTAATATGACAAATCTACAACAAGATTCAAGAAATCAAACGGACAATGCAAGAAATACTGAAATAGCAAAAGCTGATGATTTGAATGATGATTCATGGTTCCCGGACTCAGGTGCTACTAATCATGTTACTAATAATCTCAACAATTTAAATTTGGGAAACAAAGAGTATAGAGGTAAGCAGTGCATTCAAATGGGTAATGGTTACTCAACGAATATCACTCATACTGGGAAAGCTTACATGCAAGGTGATAGAAAACTATACTTAAATAACATTCTTAGAGTTCCTCAAATCAAAAAAAATTGATAAGAGTTTCTCAGCTTGCATGTGATAATAATATCTATTTTGAGTTTTACCCTAATTGTTGTCTTATCAAAGACATTCTAACTAAACAAATTTTATTGCAGGGTAAGGCAGACAAAGGGCTATATAAATTTTCTCTGAATGAATCAAGAGCTGTTGCTGATGATAATATGCACTGCAATTTATCTGAAATGACAGTGAACAAAAATAGTGTCGACTCTACTGACTTTTGGCATGCCAAACTTGAGCATCCTAGTTTGGATACTGTAAAAAGAATTCTGCGTAGTAATGAAATTTATTTTCATAATTCTTCTAATTCTCATGTTTGTACATATTGTCAATTAGGTAAAAGTCACAAATTACCATTCAAGAAATATGAAACTGTTTATAAATCAGCCTTAGAATTAGTGGCAGCTGATTTACGGGGTCCTGCTCCAATCAATACTGACTACGGTTTTAGATATTATATATTTTTGATGATGCTTATTCTAGATACTCATGGATATATTTTATGAAAAATAAATCTGAAACACATAATGTTGTTTTACAATTTATTAGTCTAGCTGAAAAGCAAACTGGTTGTTGTCTCAAAATTATTCAAACAGATGGTGGTGGTGAGTTCAAACCACTTAAGAATTATTTTCATGAGAAAGGCATTTTACATAGAATGACATGTCCTTACACTTCTTAACAAAATGGCTTAAATGAAAGAAAACATAGGCATATAGTAGAGACGGTACTTACATTGCTTGCACAGGCATCTATGCCACTCAAGTTTTGGCCAGATGCTTTTGCTACCGCTGTCTTCCTTATAAATAAGCTTCCCACAAAAATCTTGCATAATAAAAGTCCATCAGAAGTTTTATTTAACAAAAAAACCTATGTATGATAGGCTAAAAATGTTTGGTTGCTTGTGTTTTCCTTGCCTACAAATGTACAAGTCTCATAAACTAGATTTTAGATCGTCACCTTGTACATTTATAGGATATGCCAATAACATTAAGGGATATAAGTGTTTAGACAGTAACAGCGGAGTCTTTATATCTAGACATGTTATTTTCAATGACTACGTGTTTCCTTTTAAAGAAGAGAGGATAAAAACAAGCAGCAAATTTTATAATGCAAAGTTCTCTATACCACAAATACCTGTATACTGTGACATTACCTCTAATATGAATAATAATCAAGATTGTCTGAGCGATTCAGGGCACTAGCAGCCCGTAAGTCATGAAACTGAGCACGGGAATGATGAATCGCTCAGTTTTTCAGAAAGTCAATCATCCTCACAACACTTGACCGATGAGGATGCTAATGTTGTACCTCAAGAAAATATTGAAGAAAGCACAGAGAATATAGACACCAATCAGTCTGCACCTCAAAGGCAAGGTCACCCAATGATAACTAGGGCCAAGCATGGGATATTCAAGCCAAAAGCCTACGCCATAAACTTGGATAATGAGGAACCACGTACATATCAGCAAGCATGTCAGAACAGTAATTGGAAAGCAGCCATGGACGAAGAGTTTAAAGCACTCATTAACAACAACACATGGAAGCTTGTCAAACTGCCCAGAAACAAAAATGCAATAGGATGGACGTTCAAGTTAAAGAAAAATACAGATGGTACAGTTCAAAAATACAAAGCCAGACTGGTTGCTAAAGGCTTCACACAACAGCATGGTTTTAATTTTAATGAAACATTCTTCCCAGTGGTGAAGCCAACAACAATCAGAATTATTCTAACTATAGCACTACATAGGAGATGGAGCATCAGACAATTGGATGTCAATAATGCATTCCTAAATGGTGTGCTGCAAGAAGTAGTATTCATAGAGCAACCACCAGGATATAAATAATTGCAAAGCAGTGAACTCGTGTGCAAACTCAATAAGGCCATCTATGGTCTTAAGCAGGCACCACGAATGTGGTTTGAAAAACTAAGATCAACCTTACTTAAATTAAATTTCAAGCCATCAAAATCTAATAACTCATTGTTTATCAGATTCAGTGGCAACACAGTAATTTATGTTTTAATATATGTGGATGATTTCATTATCACTGGAAGTAGTAATAATGAAATCAATACACTTATCAAACAATTAGACATAGAATTCTCTATTAAAGACTTGAGTGAACTACACTATTTTCTTAGTATTGAAGTTATTAGAATTTCAGAATCAACAATAATGCTTAGTAAAAAAAAATCTGAAATTCTAATGAAAACTAAAATGGACAAAGCAAATAGTTTACCTACACCCATGGTTACAAATTTGCATCTGTCTAAACATAAGGGAGAACCAATTTTGAATGCTTCGGAATATAGAAGTATTGTTAGTGCTCTTCAATATGCAACTATAACTAGACCAGAAATTAGTTATAGTGTAAATAAAGTTAGTCAATTTATGCAAAATCCTCTTGACTTGCACTAGAAGGCAGTCAAGAGGATCTTGAGATATTTATAAGGAACATTAACTTATGGTCTGACTCTCAAATCTTGCACTAATATGAGTTTGTGTGGGTTTGCAGATGTTGATTGGGCAAGTGACACTGATGATAGAAGATCAACCAGTGGTTATTGCATTTTTCTAGGTCAGAATCCTATCTCTTGGACCTCAAAGAAACAAGCAATGGTTTCAAGATCTAGTACAGAGGCAGAGTTCAGAAGTGTGGCAAGTGCAACTGTGGAAATAATGTGAATAGAATCCTTACTAAGTGAATTAAGAATCAGCATCAGCAAAGCAACACTATGGTGTGACAATATTAGTACTATATCTCTAACTGCTAATCTCGTCCTGCACTCTAGAACTAGACACATGGAACTGGATCTATATTTTGTTAGAGAGCAGGTCCTTAAAGGAAAAATTAACATTAACTATGTTCCTAGCACACATCAGAGAGCAGATGTACTTACTAAGGCACTTTCAGCAGCAAATTTTCAAAGATTCAAACAAGACTTATGCATCAATAATATTTTACCCAAAGATTATAGAGATAAAGAGTATACCATAGGGGTTCTCTTTGAGGAGAGCCCAACAAAACATGAAGCTATGTTAGATCAAAAGGCAAGTAAACTAGAAGCAACAACAAAATCAGCAATGCAAAGATCCGAAGTAGCTTGCAAGTCGGCCCTAGGAAAATCTGAGATGAACAGATCTGAAGCTAAACAACTCAAAGAGATCCAGAACTCAAAAGTCTCAACAAATCAAAGAGGGTGTTTTATTGGATTCGATTTCTAGCAAGAAGAGAGAAGCGTCTGATTATCCTTTACTCTCCTGCATCGAATTAACAACATCACCCAATTTCTGAATTTTCGGATTTCGGCCAAATGAGACATGGTGGCGGAAACCCTAATATCGTTTGAGGGAGAGTAATAGAAGCGTTCACAGAAGGCATTTGTAGTTTTGTATATCATATTGGGCTTACTGTCAAATAATATGTTGTGCAAATAAAGGCCCATGCGGCTCAGACCTGTATATAAAACCACACACAATGTTATGCTTTTGTACAGTTTATTCATTACAATAAGAATCATTTTACATCACTCTTTGTTCATCAATTCTGCACATCAATAAGAACAATTTATAGCACTATCCATTCATCAAATTCTGCATTTCGTTTAAATATAACTAGATAGGAGTCCTCGTTTAGTATTAGTGCAAGAGTGCAACAATTGTTCTATCCCTAATTTCAGTGTCCCCCCGTGTCTCACCCAATCAGAACCCCTGATTTCCACCTTTTGCACTTAAACCCCTGAATTTTTGGGGGACTTAAATGCAAAACAATGGAAATCAGGGGATCTGATTGGAGGGACACAGGGGATAGTAGGAATAGGTACAGAAGAATTAATCTCATGCAAGAGCATGTATATTAATGAGATCTAGTACATTAGAAAAGCAACCCAAATATATAGCAAGTCGAATGTTAATATTAAGTTCATTAATGTGTTGCTACCTGGGACAGTGCTATTATGTATAAGAAAGAGAAGCAATGAAAAATGAAAAGGAAGGTGAAGAGATTTGGTCCGTGGTTCTGTACCGTCGTACTTGAAGTGGAACCTTCTTAGCATGTACAGTATTATTATTATTAGTATTATTTTCCTCTGCGATTGGAATTTATAACTGGTTGGACACCTACAACTGATACATGTACTTTATGTAATTGGCAGTCGTCCGATTTAAAAACAATATGTGGAATATGTTCAGTAAGTATATTCTCTTCATCTTAACTTCTTCAAATTTTATTCTCTTATAATTGCCCCCATACAATTAACTAGATTAATATGTTAGTAACTGTTACCTATTCCATTAGCACCTCCAGTAACTACAGTAGACATACCAGGAGTTAGTTCCATTTTTCTTGCTAAGTTTTAATTAGAGATTATTAGAGAGGATTACTTAGTGATTTGGAAATGCAGTAAGACTAGAATGATATGGGAGAGGCATGCATGTTATATTGTATTTACGAAATTGCTATAGATCCCGAAAGAAAATGAGCCCGAATAGCCCGAAAATCAGATCGTGTGAACAGTATATTTCCCTCCTAAATTACTGGCTGAATTACTGCCCAACGATTATTTTTGTCACTTTTTCGCACATGGATTCTAGGATTTGTAGCAAAGTCCTTGTATTTATAGGTGCTGGTATATAATATTTAATCATTTAACATGATTGGTACTGGTGTGCCGGATGCACAAGCATGCAAATGTACGATAGTTCAAAGATTTTCAGACACAAATATCTTTGTATAATATCATATAGTGAAATTAACATGTGCATTGTTTTGTTCGTTTACCATATTCCTTATTCAAAGATGTGATACTTGAATGAAAGAAGGCAAGCATGCTTTCATGATGTATCAATAAATATACACATTTTTGTCAGCTTCCGCTGCCCAGACTTCAAATACATTTACAAACGGTTTTATGTTAACTTGTGATGCGTCATACGTATGGATAGTGCTAAATGGTTAAGGTTCGGACAAGATTTTAATCATCTGAATAACCTTATCCACAGAAATGGAGCAACCTTCTCCACTCATCTGAGAATAACCTTATCAATTTGGAATCAGTTGGAAGTCATAGACAAAATTTGCTGTTATGGAGAGTGGTTAAAAGTGGACTATTAACCATAAGTAATTTAGTAGGAATGGATTTGAACATTAATATAACTTGAAGTGTCTGTCAATAAGATATAGAAACAAACTTAAGTATCTTTTTCCATTGCAATTTTTTTCAAAAATTCTGGACTAAAATTCCTTGTGATTTTTGTGTTTTCACAGGAATTGGACATTTTTGCTTTCTGAGAACTGAAATAAACGGTGGAACCGGAAGTATATGCAGTAAACATTAATAATAACAAGCACTGGCATTTCTCCATTATGAGGCAATGCGGAGGTTCTGGCCAACTTCTCCCATTTCAGTTCTGTGTTTGTGATGGAGAGGACAAGAGGAGGCTTTTAAGGGACTCCCAATGTAATTGGCTTTGATCAAAGACACTAAATCACCACAAGCGGTAATTCTGGATTGGGGTAAGTAAAATATTTTCATATCTGGCTTCCCGTATTACAACATCATTCTTATTTATTTATTTATTTATTTATTTTGGGGGTTCGGGTTATAAAGGAATTCTTTGATATGCTTACAATTGTATGCTATTAGCCTTGATGCCACTTAAAATTGCAATTGTAATATGTTTATATTATTAAAACGTGGGTACTAATGATTTATTATCCTTATATAAATGTTTATGATCCTTGGCTGAAACTGGCCTAGAAATTGCCGAAGAACATTTTCAGATGTCGGAAATAAATTTCAGACATCAGAAATTATCTTAGGGTGTTGGCCGAAATCCATTTCAAACGCCTGAAACTTATTTTCAGGGTGTTGGCGAATTCCATTTCAAACGCCTGGAACCTATTTTCAGACGTCTGAACCAGGTCAGATGTCTAAAAAGAGGTTCAGACATCTGAAATTTGCTGTTGTTTCTAGTTTTCCTTCAATCGACCGGTGAAGACTATGGTCAATAGTTTAGGTTGTTTCAGTTTAGAACTGACACTTGAAATGCGCACTTTATAATAATAACTATTGTTTATTTTTCAAGGATTTTTCAAACTATTTTGTCGGGGACCATGAAAGCATCGATCTTGAGTGATTTTAGGTTAACCAGGTTGCTTCATTTCTTCAGAGAAACCAATATACCTGTCCTATTATATTTTAGGTTAACCAGGTTGCTTCTTTTTCAGGTTAATCCAGAAGTAGACTCTCCGATGAAGGAGTACATAGCTGAAAAAAGTGGAACGCCTATTGCCACCAAACCCCCTTCTGTAAGTTCCTTATTTATAGTACGGTGTATCAACATATAGAGAATGTCAGCATAGTAGGATGTAATACTCAGATTGTCTCATATAAAGAATGTTTGGATTAACGAAGTACATAAAAATACAAAACATAACTAAACTTCTATAATAATAATTACAATAAGATTTATAATAGTAGTAAATTAACTAAGATTTATAAAATATTAAATAAACTTATAAAAATTAACTAAGTATTATAAAAATTAACTAACTATTATAAAAATACTAAGTTTACTAATCTTATAAAAATTAAGATGTTTAGTTTATCAAAGTCAACTAAGTATATAAAAATATAAAATATTACCAAGTACTCTATAATAACAATAGCAATGATTAAAAATTAACTAAGTATTATAAAAAATTAACTAAGTTTACTAATCTTATAAAAATTAAGAAGTTTAGTTTATAAATGTTAACTAATTATATAAAAATATAAAATATTACCAAATATTTTATTATAATAATAGAAAAAAAAATTAACAAACTATTATAAAAAAAATTAACGAACTTTACTATTCTTATTAAAATTTAGAAGTTTAGTTTATAAAAGTTAACTAAGTATATAAAAATATAAAATATTACCAAATATTTTATTATAATAATAACAATAGCAATAATTAAAAATTAACTAAGTATTATAAAAATTAGCTAACTATTATAAAAAATTAACTAAGTTTACTAATCTTGTAAAAATTAAGAAGTTTAGTTTGTTTATTTTTTTAGTCAATTCATATATTTTAGCCCTACTAGATTTTAACATAGGTTTTACTTTTTCAAGTTCTTTCATTATTAGGTCCAGAAATGAGATGGTATGGAAATCCTAACAAACTGAAGACGCGAATGCAGCAGAAGAATTAAACTACATGCTCCACCGCTTGTGCGGGCCCCCGTCAATTCTTTCTTTCCTAATTGTTCTATTTCTTCATTCTTGTTTCTAGATTTCGGATATTTTTTACTTCCTATCTTTGGCACAAATTGCATCGAGCTATTATTATTATTTTCATTGTACAGCGAATAGTTAATGTTAACTAAGTATATATATATAAAAATAAAAAATATTATCAAGTATTATATAATAATAATAACAATAATTAAATATTAACTAAGTATTATAAAAATAAACTAATTATTGTAAAAAATTAACTAAGTTTACTAATTTTATAAAAATTAAGAAGTTTAGTTTATAAAAGTTAACTAAGTATATAAAAATATAAATATTACCAAGTATTCTACAATAATATAGCAATAATTAAAAATTAACTAAATATTACAAAAATTAACTAACTATTATAAAAAATAACTAAGTTTAATAATTTTATAAAAATTAAGAAGTTTAGTTTATAAAAGTTAACTAAGTATATAAAAATATGAAATATTACCAAGTATTTTATAATAATAATCGCAATAATTAAAAATTAACTAAGTATTATAAAGATTAACCAAATATTATAAAAAATTATCTATTTATTAATTTTATAAAAATTAAGAAGTTTTGTTTATAAAAGTAAATTAAGTATATAAAAATATAAAATGTTACAAAGTATTCTATAATAATAATAGCAATAATTAAAAGTGGAAAATTGGCTAGAGGAAAAAGTTTTAATTATTTTTTTTGGCCCAAAAAACGTGGCTCTAATAATTTCTCGTGAAGGCCAAACTTCAGTTTATTTTTAGGCCTAAGTAAATAATGTCGTCTTTTTTATTTTCTCCTTCCCTCTTTCGTTTTTTCTTTCAATTCTAATTGAAATTCGAATCATCTATTGATTACATCCATTTTATATCGTTAATTGGATTATTTTGATTCTTTTACTGTAACAACCCGTAAAATGCGGGCCAGTTTAAAAATTTTATTTTGGCAATTTTAGCGAATTTCGAACATTTAAAATGAATTATTTTAAATAATATCGACGTGAAATTTATTTTGAATAGAATTCGAACGTATATATTTATACGCGTCGTCGTTAGAATATAATAATTATTTATAATTATAAATAGGAATAGAAAATGGCGCGGTAGTTCGATAATTCGATTTCAAACTTCAATTGAACGTACCGGGTGCAAAATAAACCGGATTTTAGCGAAACAAAAAATAATAGGATCTAATTGAGAATATCTTTCCAACGAATCCGAAAAATCAAAATTTCATAGCGGGAATCAAAAGATATGTCCAGTTGAAAATTCTGAATAGTCGCTATGGAATTCAAGCCCTTAAAAATGGAAATTTTGCAAACGACCTCGGATTTCGACGAAACCACTTTTGTTGGATCCGTGATGTCAAATTATTGCTAGATTCCAAATTTCATAATTTTTCGAATCAATATGTGAGCGCGGCAAAGGAAAACGCGTTTGACCAGTTTTAGTTGAATTTAATCGACTGGAAAATGGCCATTTTTCCAACGGTCTCAGAATTCGACGAAACTAGTTTTGTTAGGACCGTATCGTCAATACGAAGCTAGAAAATATTTTTTGAGAATTTTTAGAGTTAGTATGTGACCCCGGTAAATTGAAATGCGCGTTCAAATTCAATATATAGAGTTATATGTTGAATTTAACGAAAATAGATCGAAACGATCGAATCAGCTTACGATACATATCCCATTGTGTTCGGAATGGGGGTAATTAGCTATGGACGACAGGAGGTGGGTCTCGTTTCGAGGTCGAAAATAAAAGTTGCTTTTTGAAATTAATTAAATAATTAATAAAACCCCTCACCCCTCTCTTCTATTCACTCAGGCCCCCCCCCCCCCCCCCCGTTCATTACGAAATCAAATCAGAAATTAAAAAAAAAGAATCGATCGATCCTTTCCATCGCCACCCTCTGTTCGTCGTCATGGCCACCGCCAGGCCGCCGAAGGTGCAGCGCCTCACCCCTCCCCCTTCCGATCTGCCTCGCCCTCTCCTTCTCGTGACAGCAAACCCCAAAACCCTAATCCCCCAAACCGAGCCCACCCCCTTCCCTCGCAAGCCAGCTCGCCGCCTCCACCTGGCACCAGTAGCCACCGCGCATCCCTCCCCAGCCTCCGTGAGCACCAACGTGGCAACCGCCCTCCAGCAACCGACGACGCCAAAACCCGACCCCCTACTTCGAATCGCCCCTTTCCACTGCCCTCCGTCCATCCAATCCTAGTCGACGAGACTCCACAAACCCCAACGACCAGCAAACGCCCCCCTCGAATTGTAGGCGCTGTAAGTTTTTATTTATTTTTAATTTATTTACTTATTTCCTAAAGGATTTTTGCATCTAAAAGAAAGGATTTTTATTTTACATATCGTTGTATAAAGAACAGATTTTTATTATATATAACAATATATAAAGAGGCGATTTTTGTTGTCATGAAAGCGTATTAAAAATGTGATCTTTTACATATATATAGCGGTATAAAAATATAATTTTTATAATAAAGAAGAGTTAAAAATATAATTTTTATAATAAAGAGAAGTTAAAAATATAATTTTTTATATAATATAGATAATAAAGATTCGATCTTTATTATGTAGGAGGTATAAAAATATAATTTTTATGTGATGTAGAGAATAAAAATATGATTTTTACTTGTGTAGAGTATTAAAAATATGATCTTTATACAATAGAAGGTATAAAAATACTATTTTTATATAACTAGTGTATTGAAAATAAAATTTCTATATAATAGAGAATATAAAAATAAAATCTTTATGTTATGAAAGGCGAAATCTTTATGTGTAGAATAGCGTGATAAAAATATAATCTTTACTATATGAACATCGATGTAAAAATAGAATTTTTATCTATATTGAATAGCAAAGTAAAAATTCGATTTTTATATATTGAATAGCAAAGTAAAAAATTCGATTTTTATATATTGAATAGCAAAGTAAAAATTCAATTTTTATATATTGAATAGCGAAGTAAAAATTCGATTTTTATATATTGAATGGCGAAGTAAAAATTCGATTTTTATATATTGAATAGCGAAGTAAAAATTCGATTTTTATATATTATGTGGCTACGGGCAACGAAAGTGAAGAAAGGCAAGAATGACAAGATTTTCTACATAGGAAGAGTCGTGGTATTGGATTAACTATCGGTGAGAATTTCTCACTCTTCAATCTCCTTTTTTCTAGTTAAATATATATACTAGGATGCAGACGGTGTTTAGTAGCACCCGACACCCGTCATCCACAGACCATGGATGGCTTGTATGTTTGATTGTTTGTTGTGATGAAAATTGATTGTATGATGTGAAATAAAATATTTATATAGCTAAAAATATTTTATCGTTAAAAATATAATTTTTAACGTGAATATGAATCAATAAATATTTATAAACAAATCGGCCGATTTGTTTATATACACTGATTTGACTGATATTGATTGGGACGATAAATTTTACATATCGCCCAACTGCACAAATAAAATATGTGTTTGATTGTTTGAAACCCTACACGGGTATTGGGATAAAATATGTGTTTGATTGTTTGAAGCCCTACACGGGTATTAGGATAAAATACGGCATACACTAATCCCAATAATTAGTTGTATGTCGATCAATTGATGGACATGCTGTTATAAGCATTAGATATCTATATTTGATGCTTATACAGTGTAGTGCACTTTGGATGATGGTTGATTATTTAGCGTTGCTATTATATACATGTGTTGTATGGAATCCATATAATTAACTTTATATGGTAATTGATTGGGCCTCATTCCAATTTAGAAAATAAAGAATATTAAAAAATAAAGGTTCATGTGTTGACCGTACTCATCCGTTGAGATTCGTCATGTGTTGAACGAAATATTTTAACAATCAAATTTACATCTTTATATTATAAAATAAAGGTTCATGTGTTGACCGTACTCATCCGTTGATATTAGTCATGTGTTGAACGAAATATTTTAATAATAAAATCTATATCTTTATCAATATAAAATAAAGGTTCATGTGTTGACAGTACTCATCCGTTGAGATTAGTCATGTGTTGAACGAAATATTTTAATAATAAAATTTACATCTTTATCATATATAAAATTAGAAACTAACTGGAAAATAGATAAGATGAGTGGTCTCCTGGATATTGATCTGATGTTGGTTTCGGCCTTCGGGGTTAATATTCAGGGAATCGTTCTCTTACTACTTTACGGTTGGAGTCTGATTTGAAATCAAACGATAGATACCATAATTTATATAAAATATATTAAATAACAATAATAGTCACACGTGGACGGTACTCATTCGTTGAGATTAGTCATGTGTTGACAAAAATATAGATTCATTTGTTGAATAGAATAACGGAATTATTGAAATATATAAAGCTGTGTTGATTAGAGATGCGCTATTTTGACGCGAACGACATTTATATCGATTATATTCGTTTTTATATAGTTGAATTGAAAATAAAACGAATTCGAATTAAATTAAATAGAAAACGAATTCGAATTGAATTAAATAGAAAACGAATTCGAATTGAATAGAAAACGAATTCGAATTGAATTAAATAGAAAACGAATTCGAATTGAATTGAATAGAAAACAAATTCGAATTGAATTAAATAGAAAACAAATTCGAATTAAATTGAATAGAAAACGAATTCGAATTGAATTGAATAGAAAACGAATTCGAATTGAATTCAATAGAAAACGAATTCGAATTGAATTAAATAGAAAACAAATTCGAATTGAATTAAATAGAAAACGAATTCGAATTGAATTAAATAGAAAACGAATTCGAATTGAATTGAATAGAAAACGAATTCGAACTGAATTGAATAGAAAACGAATTCGAACTGAATTGAATAGAAAACGAATTCGAACTGAATTGAATAGAAAACGAATTCGAACTGAATTGAATAGAAAACGAATTCGAACTGAATTTAATAGAAAACGAATTCGAATTGAATTGAATAGAAAATGAATTCGAATTGAATTGAATTGAATAGAAAACGAATTCGAACAGAATTGAATAGAAAACGAATTTGAATTGAATTGAATAGAAAACGAATTCGAACTGAATTGAATAGAAAACCAAATTCGAATTGAATTGAATATAGAATGAATCGAGATTTGAATTGAATTGGAAATGGAAGTTGAAATGTTTTTGAAACGAATTTAAAACTATTCATAAAATTCGTTTTAAATAGTAATCGACGAAATATATATTATATATATATAATATAATGGCCTGAATAGAACGCGCCGCGCCGCGGCAGTTCGTGAATTTCGACCATTGACTTCGAACGGACATTACGGGAGATCCGACCGTCGGATTCTCCTAAAACCGGAACCTTTGGGTTCGTATCGAAAAGTGCTTTCTAACGAATATTAGAAATTCAAAATCTAACAGTTGGATTTGGAGATACGTCCAAATCAAATTTGGAAAAGGTCGCTGTAAGTGCAGTTCGATGGCCGTTGATGGAAATCGACTGTATGGGCCTTGATAAAATTATTAAAAATTGTAGAAATTTGTGTAAAATCATAAGAAATGATTTGGGGAAAATTAGGGTGAAAAACTCCGTACTTGAAAAGATAAAAATAGAATTTTATCGAAATGAACTAGTTTAGAACTAAAATAAAAACCCATTTATTTTAAATAAATAAATTGGATTTGAAATGGGTTTTAAATAGAATTTATTTGTGGGTTTATCGTGAACAGTGTTTTAAATAACATTTGTTCTTTAACCCGATAGTAAATAGAATGTGATTTGGGTTTGTCGTGAACTGTGTTTTAAATGACATTAGTTCTTTAACCCAGTAAAACGAGTTTTAATGAATCTGCAATTAGATTGAAATGTGAATTGGTAATTTAAATTATCAAATTTGGCAAATGAGCGAGAATGGAGTATTACCAGTTTTGCTCCAAAGTTGTAGTCAAATCTTTAATTAGATTTGAACGTGAAATGGTAATTAATTTTACCGATAACACCGGGGTATTAGATATGGAGTATTACCAGTTTTTCTTCATGGGATGAATAGGTTGGGATTGGGAAATAAAATAAATAATTACTTCGGAGTGGTTCGCTAATCTCGACTAGTTTGGAAAACCATAATCTGGTTTGATATGACATCCAATGGAAGATTAAAGAATAAATTTTAAAGAATTTATCTTGGATAAAATTAATGGGAACCTTTCCCTAAGAATATGAAATTTAGAAACTAGTTGTAGGTTAGTTAAGATGAATGGTTTCCTGGATATTGATCTGATGTTGGTTTCGGCCTTCAGGGTTAATATTTGGGAAATTGTTCTCTTGTTGATTTACGGTTAGTAGCTACTGAATTGGAATGAGGCGTATGTTGTGTTTGTGTAACATTTGTTTACTATATACGCGGGTTGTTCGGAAAGGCCGGGTTTATACCCATTCTGAATAACCGATTCGACGATATGTCGAAGATGAAGACGGTGGTTGAAGACCGGACGTCTTCACATCATTTGGGTGATTACTGATGATCTTGATTGGGCTGTACACCCAAGATGAGGGAATCAGTTGTTGGTCGTCCAGACGTACTTGGAGATCGATGGATATGCGAGGAAAGTGCCTCCAGTTTCGTTCAGACTCAGAACGAACTTTTAAATGGATTGTGTGTCTGACATTGGATTTTATTCTGTGTTGATTGATTTCTGTTAAATATATATCTATTTGGTGGCGGAGAATTTATTCTCTTGCTTAACGCCCTTCTCTGAGACGTACGAGCTTAGAGGTTATATATCGATAGATATCAATCGCATGGCATGAATTGCCTGTGTGGCATGCTGAGTTGCATGGATCAAGGCTTCTGTTGAAAAGTAAAGTCTTGTGGTTGATGATCAAAGCACGGCCTACATGGCAGCTTTGTGTATAACGTGAATTCGCAAGCCTCACACCTCGGTATGAGTCAAAAACGGGATAAGGACTGCAGGGAGAGCACGACGTTTCTTTCTAGCTTTGGTGGTGTCAGTGACTTACCAGCCTTGAAATTTATATACTTTTCACCTATGTAGTTGTTGGATGAGGCGCCTCGATTTTAGGTCTGTAAGGACCGGGAAACGTGTGTTCAGGAATTGCCAATCCTCAAACGTAAGAGAGGACCGGCCCTGAAGCATCCAGGGGTTACCCAGAGTGTGTAGTCCCGAGGCATTTGCTAGAGTGTCTCGAAGCGGAGAGGAGCTTGCCCCTTGCCTCGACTCATGGCGGAAATCCAATTTCCAATACGTGATATTGCGGTTTTAATTGTAGAACTAGTATGGCGACATGATATATGGTACCCATGCCGTCTATGATTTATATTTATGATTGAAATTGTTTTGACACTATACACTTATTATAGTATCAAATGATTTGTTTTAAACGTACCAAGCATGTTTGGCTATTATAAGGGAAAACCCTATCCTCCGGCTTGCGTTGCATTGTGTGATGGGACCTGGGTCTTATAATAGCTTCATTTTTCGAAAAAGCATTGCGTTGTTTATCCTATGCACTGGTATTCTAGGGAGGAAACCCGTTCCGTGTTATACGGTGTGGTCCCTTGAATTACTCTCTTTTAAAGTAAAGCTTTAAATAACTGTTTTAGTTCTCACACCAGTCACATGACTGACCTGGAGTTTATTGTTTTAACCTAAACTCTGGGTGCCCCTATTTTCGACACGGGCAGCTAGTAGTTTTGGTTTTGCAGATTTATATTCACAGGATCCTGATTTACAGCTGGAACGATGCTCGAAAAGCTCTGTATCCATGCATTACTTCTAGTTGTGCTTTTGTGTTATTTTCCGCTGCGATGTATTTAAATGTAATTTAAATCTCTGATATTTGTCGAATGTAATTTATTCATTTATACTCTGTATATTCTTGTATCTGATGGAATTGTTGTAATAACAATGAAATATTCTTCCGTCTGCGTTCTGATTTGTCTTGTTCTCAAAACGATCAGGGGTTTCGAACGGTCTAGATCGGTTTAACGACTGATTCGGATCGAGCGAAATTCCCGGTCGTTACATTTACTGAATGGATCTCAATAGGTAATTTTAACCTAATTTACTTTTGAATTTTCGATTGATTCGATTTATTTTCTACTGTGATTTTGTTATATTTTGCCGATCTTATTTCCTTATGAATTTACAAGTTATTTGCGTCAATATGTCTAATTTGGTTTTAATCAGTAGAGAAGAACAAGGGTATGTTTTTGGATACTCTGTTATGATTTTTTAAAATTTTAATGCTATGTACATTTATCATTTTCTTGTTATTTAATATTTACTCATACAAATAGCTATTATTTTTTCCTTTAATAACTACTAGTGCTTTTCTTTTTACTTTATATCTGAATTTATTTAATTTTGAATGTACACGTTTTTTCGACATCTCATAGTATCATTTGTGATTTATATCTGAATTTGTTTATAATTTTTCTTTGGCAGGAGCAGTCTTGGGAATAGTATTTTGGTTTTGTTTTTACTTGATGAGTGTAGCTACTCTATTCGACTAGACATGAGTTGTTCTTTAATTGCAGTTAGAATAGCATATGTGATTATTGGACACATCTTACTCCTTGTTCTATTGAAATATCATATACTTTGGAAAGTAAGATTATCAAAGTTGATACTGATTCGGATTTTCATACAATATTGTGCTTTTAAATTTACAAGAAGAGTCCTTTTTTGTTTTCACTGTTAAGTAGTTCCATCATGCATGCTCTGGAGCTCAATGCTGACAGTAGTTTTTCAGTTAATTCTAATCGGCAGAGCATTTCAGTTTGTTCTGGTTCTTATAGTATCAAGTCTTGTGGCGAATCAAGTTCTTATTTGAAAGATATTATGAAGAAAGGGTGTCAAATGAATCTTATTGATTTTATTGGTTATTGTTTTAGTGGTGCTGAAGATTTTAAGGAGTTTCTAATGGCTTATCAAATAAAAGAACGAGATGAATTGATTTTTGTTAAAAACTATCCTGAAAGAACATCTGTCATTTTCTCTTGGAATAAGGAAGGTTGTAAATTCCATTTAAATGCTTCTTCGGACCCTAGACAGCCTCTTTGATTCTTTATTAGAACTTATAACTTTGAACATTCGTGTGGTGCGGGATTAAGGAATGTTAAGAAAGTTCATATTTCTAGTAGATTTATTAAATCTTTGATTATTGATCAAATTAGATATGTCCCTATGAAGAAACCTAAAGATATTATGACTGAATTTAAAAGAGAGAGTTTAATTTTAATCTTTCTTATTATTATGCATACTCTGGAAAACAATTGGCTTTGAAGGAAATTTATGGAATTGATGTTATGTCATATAACGAATTAAATTGGTATTTGGAGACTTTGAAGAAAACTAATCCAGGAAGTTATGTTGCTTTGGATGTTGATCCATTGTGTCAACAATTTGAAAGATTTTGCATTGGATTTAATGTTTGCTTAGTTGGTTTTCGACATTGTCGTCCTCTTATATTTCTAGATGCAGCATTTTTGAAGGGTAGACAAGGAATTTTATTAGCAGCCACTGCAAAAATGGAAACAAAGGTTTGAGATTTAGACTTTGTCTTTTATACTTTTAAGTTGTTGTTTAGTATTTTGTTTCTAAATTCTTTAGTATGGGAATTTTGGTGAACTTCATGTATTTTATGGGAATGTTGGTGAACTTCATGTATTTTATTACTTTTTTTATATTTATTTTTATATATGTAAATTGTTTACTTCTTTTGTTTGAAATGATAGAACTGCATATATTGATAACACTGAATATGGCATTACATGTGTATCATATTTAATAACGCTAATTTATTTAGCATTTTTTTGTTCATAGTTTTACAAATTCCATTTGACAGACAGATATTGAAATATTGCATGTTCTATTTTCTTATTTGACTGCTGCATTTTTTGTTTGTTTAATGCTATGGAATACATAATGCTGGTTTTTTTTTAATCAATTATTTTTTCATTGTATTGTATACTATTGCATTTTTTTTGTTCTCTGCATTAATGAAATGTATTATGACAGTTTGCATTAGCATTTTAATCCTTGTTTATTATAAGTGTGTTGTAACGACCCGGAATTTTGGGCCAATTTAAAAAATTTATTTTAGAAATTTTAATGTTTAGAATAATCTATTTTAGATAAGAACGACTAAAAATTTTCTTTAAAATGAATAAATTCAATTTAATTATAAAAGGAGTTTTAAACAGCGCTGCAGTTTGAAAATTTGAATTTGAACTTTGACTGAATGTACAGGATTCATAATAAATCAGAATTGAGCGAAACCAGAAATATTTAAATATGTTTAATCATATCTTTCCAACGAATCTGAAAAACTGAAATTCCGTTTTAAAAATCAAAAGTTATGGCCAATTCAATTTTTAGAAAAGTCGCTATAGAATTTATATATATATTATATAGGGCCCGAAAGGCTACTTTTCACATATGAAGGAATTTCGACTCGAAACCACTTCCATTGAGTTCGGAATGACGTTTCTGCATTGAAAAACAGTAAACACTTATATATTTTGAGTTTCGAAATTTATTTGTTTAAAAATGTATTTTTAATATTAAATATATTGACCTTAGAAATAGTCATTTTTCAAATGACCTCTGTTTTCGACGAAACCACTTTTGTTGGAACCGGAATGTCAAATTATTGCTAGATTTCAATTTTCATAATTTTTCGAATTAATATGTGAGTGTGGCAAAGGAAAACGTGTTTTGACTGTTTCAGTCAAAATTTAATCAACTAGAAAATGGCCATTTTTCCAACAGTCTCAGAATTCGACGAAATTAGTTTTGTTAGGACCGTATCGTCATAACAAAGCCAAAAATAAGTTTTCTGTAATTTTCTGAGTTCATATGTAGCCTGGGTGAATTTATTTGTACGGTTAAATTAAATAATAAATGTATTTATTTTAAATTAAAGAAAAATGGCTGAAAACTTTCGTTTGGGCTGACGGGACATGGTTCATTGGATCCAGAACGGGGGTTATTAGCTAAGAAGGACTGTCGTTGGGCTTAATTCTGAGTTAGTGGCTAAAATGGGCCTTAACTAAAATTAAAGGATTTAAATAATAATATTATATTATATAAATTAGAAAACCAAACCCTAATCACTATCTCAAACAGGAGTCGCCGCCTATTCAAGAACAATGGCCAAGAACAACCGAATTTGATTCTCCGTTTTCTCTCAATCCTCTAAACAAAAACAGAAACTTCAAAAAGGAAATTAAAGAACTCCTCGAGCTCTACAAGTTCAGCGGTCGTGATCTTGTATGGTGCCATGGATTTCTGGTATTTCTCCCCTAAATTAGCCGAAGTTGGAGCGGATTTCGAGGCCCATGATGGGTGCGAGTTGCACCTCGTGGTATGGCGCCGATGAGGTGTTGAACGGCGGTCCTGGTGGTTGCGGCAGATCGGGGAATCGTCAAGCGAGGAGGCGTGCGATAGGGGGGTTTGTTTTTGGAAGATGGGTTCGGTTTTCACGATGGTAACAGAACGAGGAAGATGACTGAATAGTGTAAACTAATTTAAATAATTATATATATTATTTTAAATAATATCATTAAAGTTCAAACTGTTATAACTTGTCCATACGAATACAGAATCAGATGAAACAAAAAGCGTTGGATTCGTATTTCAGAGAACTACAGCATGACATTGACGATGTCTGAAATAAAGCAAATCAGAAATTCAGGAAAATTCAAATCTGATTTATTCAGAACCAAATTGCAAGGTGAGAAATCCTTTTTATTTTAATTATTTATTATTTAAAAATAATTATGAATTTATTATCACAAATTTTGCAGTTATTTCCTGTTTGCTATTGTTCATGATTGTTAATGTAATGTAATTTGATTTGTGTTTGTCTGTTGGTTGTTGTGATGAATTTCGAATGTTCATGTTTCGTTATATTAGAAGAAAAAAAATACCACTTGGGTTAGAAATGATGATTTGATTGAAAATAACTCCTATGTTAGAATACATGTCATAATCTACATAACATTTAAAGTTAGAACATGTTGTGGTGGAAATAATGTTTACTTAGAATATGTTAAGTAATGATAAAGGACATTTTGGTTAGAAAATGAATATGAAAAGAAAAAAATGTATATATATATAAAATCTACTTTTTATGTTACTAGGATTCTAAGAAAATATGTGAATGGATAAAATACCATTTTTATATAAAAATATGTGAATGGGTAAAATACCATTTTTATGAAAGAATAAATTAATGAAACAAAATATCATTTTTATGTAAGAAAAGTAAATGAAGATAAAAAGGACATTTTGATTATAAATGTTAATGTGATTAAAAAGGGACATTTTGTTTATAAAATGTTAATATGAAATAAAATTACATTTTTGCCAAAAGAATAATTAGTGAAACAAAATCATTATTTTGATTACATAAAAAGGATTAAACCAAAGTTCATATTTTGATTACATTAAAAAGGATATAACAAAATCAACATTTTTTATGCATATAAAATGACATTTTGATTTGAAACTTGTAATATAAGTAAAAACCACATTTTTGTTAGAAACGTGTTTTGCAAATTAAAAGGACATTTTTGTCACTTTGAAATAAAGGAAATTAAAAGAACATTTTTGTCACTTTGACATGAATGAAATAAAAATGTATATTTTTATACATTAAAAAGTTATGAGATAAAAATGTATATTTTTATACATTAAAGAGTTATGAATTAAAAATGTATATTTTTATACATTAAAAAGAGAATGAGTTAGTAATGAACATTTTGTTTAAAAATGTTAAATAGGATTAACAAGAACATTTTTGTACATTAGAAGGACAATAAGGACATTTTTGTTTAGAAATGATCATAGAAATAAAAATCACATTTTTATGAAACATGATTATTGATAAGAAAATTTACATTTTTATCAAATGTAAAAGAATGGAATAAAAACATTCATTTTTGTCAAATGTAAAAGAATGAAATAAAAACATTCATTTTTGTTAAATGTAATAGAATGAGAATAGAAACATTCATTTACCATTTAAGAAGAATGAGATTAGAATATAGTCATTTGTCATTTAAAAGGTAAAAGACCAAGATATTCATTTTTGTCATTTTAAAAATGAATGGAACCAAAATATACATTTTTGGCCATTTAAAAGGGATTACACCAAAATATACATTTTTGGTCATTGAAAAGGACTACACAAAAGATTAGAAATGGAAGTTAATATTTTTATTACTGATTAGATACAATAAAAAGATCATATATTAAAAATATGATGTTAGCGAGGATTTGAAATATATGTTTGTTGTATGGAAATGTTAAATGTATTAGAGATAAATGTTTGTATATTCAAATTTAATATTACACTACCATTTACAAGATTACCCGACTTGTTTATGTGATTGGGACGATAATTTCCACACCTTGCCCAAGTGCACAAATATATTATTATTTGTTGATGGATGAAACCCCACACGGATATTGGGATGATATTGGACACACACTAATCCCAATATTTTAATTATCTGTCAATCGATGGATTGACAGTCTATGATGAGCGTTAGTTATTTACTTTAATGCTCACACAGTTATAAATTCCACTCTGGTCGTCATTTGGATGTTTAATAATTACTTATCATGATTGTTGATCACATACAATTTATGGTTGTTGATTGAGTCACATTCCAATAAAGAATATTCTAGAAAATAACATTTTGGGAAATATATTAGGGAAAAAGAATATATTCTATAGAAAAAGAATATATTTTAGGATAATATATTTTTATTGAAATGAACTAGTTATTAACTAGAATAAATCATTAAATTTAGATTTAATGAAGTTTTCCAATTTGCTAATATTTAATTGAAGTTAAATTAAATAATTTGGATTTTGGGTTTGTCGTGAATAGTGTCTTAAATAACACTGTTCTTAGACCCCATATGAAAAGAATAATCTTTTAATTTAGATTATTAAAGTTTTCAATTATATTTAGTAATTGAAATAAGATGAAATGTGAGTTGGGTTATTTGTGAACCATATTTTTAAGTGACATGTGTTCTTTAACTCAACTGACAGTGAAAATATGATTTGGAATTTATGAATCTTTTATTAAGATTTAAATGGGAATTCTCCAAAAGCCAAGTTTTCCAATTTAATATATTAAATGGGAATTGAATAGGATTCGAATTAGTTATAACCGAGATAAGCTTCTGTAAAAGAAGACCGATACTACATATGGAATTTAAGAGGCCTTGCCGTTATTCCATTTATATTATTGGTTGGACACAGAAATTTATAACGATTACATATTGATCTGATTTCTGTGAAGATTCCATATTTCATGGAAGACGCTTTTGGGTTTACCGTGAACTATGTTTTTAAATGACATTAGTTCTTTATCCCAGTTAAAGATAAGATTAATTTCATGAATTTAAATAATCATTGAATAATGATTTTTAATATCTAAAACCAAATTGAGATTTTAATAAACCCTTTAAAAGAAGATTTAAGTGCAAAGTTAGAGTATTTATCTTTGATAGAATAATTTGAATATTTTATTTAAAAAAAAGAATATTCTGAATTGGAATGAGACGTTGGATGTGTTTTTATAGTACTCGATTTTTAATTATAAAAATACGAGAGTTATTCAGAAAGACCGGGTTTAACCCATTCCGAATAATTTCTACGACGATGAAGAGTCGAAGATGAAGACGGTGGTTGAAGAACGACGATCTTCACATCGAATGGATGTGTTGCTACAGAGACCCTGATGGGAGTAGCTACCTTGAAGAGATTTTAGTGGTGGCCGTCCGGACTATTGTTAATTGTTCGGATTTGGTTTTCGCTCAGACCCAGAGCATAAGCTAATAAATGGATGCGTGTCTGACATTGGATTTCGTTCCGTGTGAATTAAATCAATTTCTGTTAATGTATGTCTGTTTGGTGGTAGAGGATTTATTCTCTACTTAACACCCTGGTATATATTAATGGTGATTGATCGCATGACGTGAATTGTCAATGTGGCACGCCAAGATGCATGTGATCAAGGCTTTTGTTGAAAAGCAGGGCCTTGTGGGATGATCAAAGCATAGCCTATTACGGCATGGCTTTGTGTATATCGTGACTTCGCGAGCCTCACACCTCGGTATGAGTCAAAAACGGGATATGGACCGTAGGGAGTGCACACGTTTCTTTCTAGCTAGAAGTGGTGTCAGTGCTTAAACTGGCTGGCATTTTACTTATGTGGATGATGGATTTTGAGGTGCCTCAGATTTTTATAGGCCGATAGTGGTCATATTATAGGTTCAAAGGAACCGGGAAACGTGTGTTCAGGCATAACTAATCCACTGCCGATATGCGGGGACCGGCCCTACCGCATCCAAGGGTTGCCCATAGGTGTTATCCTGAGGCATTTGCTAGAGTGTCTCGAATCGTAGAGGAGCTTGCCCCTAGCCTCGACTCATGATGGAAATCCAATTTCCAATATGACCTTGCATTTTTGATTTTAGAACTAGTATGGCGACATAGTAGGATGGGGTACTATGCCGTCTATGATTGATATTTATGATTGAAATGTTTTATTAAAACATATGCACACTAATATTAAATCCGTTTTAGCGTATCAAGCATCTTTTGACCATTGTAAGGTAAAATCCTCTGGTTTGCGTTGCATTGTGTGATGGGACTTGGGTCTTATAATGGTTTCATTTTTCTAAAGAGCATTGCGTTGTTTAACGATTTATTTTAATTTATGCACTGGCAATCCAATGGAGTAAACTCATTCCGCGTTAGCGGCGTGGTCCTGTGATTAGCCTTCTTATTAGATAAGTTTAGTTAAGATTTCTCATACCAGTCCCATGACTGACCTGTAGTTTGTTTCACTGGCAAACTCGGGTGCCCTTATTTTCCAGACGGGCAGTCGAGTAGCTTTTTGCAGATACATTTACAGGATCCTGGCTTACAGCTGAAGCGGTATTCGGAAAGCTCTGTATCCGTGTATTCCTTCCAGTTGTATATTTGTATTATTTTTCCGCTGCTATTTAAATGTAATTTAAAACTCTGATATTATTGTATTTCTATTATGAAATAAGTTTCATACTCTGTTATATTCTTGTACTCTGATGTAATTGTTGTAATCAGCAATAAAATGTTCTTCAGTTTGTGTTCTGTTGTGTGTTGTTCTCAAAGCAATCCAGCCTTTCCTTTACTGGGAAGTTTGGGTCGTCACAAGTGTATTTTTTTTTAAAAAAAATCACTATTGTGAATCTGAAGCACATTAAGTTTTCATTTTTAGCATTTTTCCCCTGTGTATTATATTGCTTATTTTTTTCCCTTTTGCTTTCTCTATTTTTCTGTGCGTCTGTGTTTTTTTTTAGGGATTGGCATACAAATTTTGTGTTGAGGTGATTCAACTTTGAAGTAGGTTTTCTTATATTATAAACCGGTTTTTTTTCATATTTATTTAATAGTTGTAGTCCTAAAGTACACGATACTCTTTTTCCTTTAGCATTTTTTTTGTGTGTTTATCATATTGCTTCATTTTTTTTCTATTTGCTTCATTACTTTGGTCATGAAATTCATTTTTATGTCACATTAGCATTTTTAACTCCTTGTGTACTATAAGACTCCTATGAATTATAAGATTGCAATTTTTTTAATACTTGTTTTTCAGTTCTCTTCCTAAGATACATTATGCTTTTTTGCTTGACCCGTTTTTGTTCTGCATCATATTGCTGCATTTTCTTTCTATTTATTTCAGTTATTTAGTCATGACATATATTATTATAGTTTACTTTAGCATTTTTTAATTTCCTATATTTGTATATGTAAGATATTGAATTGATTTATATTTTGATATACTTATGCTACATTAGTATTTTTTTTAATGTTAGCATTTTAAATTTATAATGCATTTTCATAGGTTTCTTTCCACTAGCTATGGGAGTCGTCATACATGAAAATGAATCAAATTAGACTTGGTTTTTTGAGAATCTAAAAGAGATGCTTCATGAAGATCGTGAATTAATTTATGTATGATCGTCAATGGGGTTTGCTCTTAGGCGTTCCGAAAGTGTTTCCATCTTCTTTTCATAGTTACTGCACATTTCATATGGATCAAAATATTGGTTCAATGATTAAAGCTTGCAAGGGTGATACATCAATTGTTGATTTGTTTATCGAGCCTCAAATCTATCTGATTTTTAATGTTATATGTTAAAATTTAATGAAATTGGAGGTGTTGTCACAATCAACTTCCTAAATGATAAACCTTTAGAACATTGGGCAGATTTTTTTTTTCAAGGTAGAAGATATGGAGAATATTCTTCTAACGTGGCTAAGAGCTTTAACTCTTGGATTGTGGATGATAGGTTTATGCCAATTACATCTTGTCTAGATGGAATTCGGGTGAAAGTAATGGAACAGATGGCTAAGTGAAGGGAAGAAAGTCATAAGTGGACTACTGTCTTATGCCTAGTTATGGAGCAGCGATTGTCAAAGTTAGTTGAAGATGGGTTTGGATGGAATGCATATAGGTTTACCAAAAATATTTTTGAAGTTAGATCTCCTATTTCACATCATGTTGATCTTGAAAAAAGATTGTGTAGCTGTAATCAGTGGAAAGTTAACAGTTTTCCATGTACACATGCTATTAAGTGTATGAATAAATCAAGGCTATCGGTATATGAATTTGAGGAATATTATTTTACAGAAAATGCTTTTAGAGCTAGTTATGCACATGCTATTAATCCAATTCCAAATGTTGGTAAGCCAATTATTACTGAAGATGAAATCGTAATTAGACCGCCTAAAGAAATTTGAGTTGCTGTAAGACATTCTACTAAAGACATGGTGGCTTTTCTTATTCTCAGAATAAGCAGAATAAATGCAGCAAGTGTGATCAGGTTGGACATAACAAGAGGAATTGCTATGCTTCAACGAAGATTTAAATTTGAATTTTATTTTTCAGTTTTTTCCCATTGGATATGTTACTATATACTTAGTATGTTGTGGTTATTTTTTATTGGTTATTGGGACATGTTACATGTCGAGTTGTTATTTTTTCATGTCGAGTTGTTATTTTTAATATAAATTTGACTTTTATTTCTGAATTTTATATTTCTTCTTTCAATTATTATGTTTTGTGTATTTTTTTGTTTAAATTATGAAGTGTTGTGTCTGTGATTGCTGGCATTTTATCACTAGCTATTATCTAAATCAATTATGGTATGGTATTTGAAGCTAATTCCTACAATTACGTACATTATAAAATTTATTGATCAATCTTTTATAAGAGTACACTTTGTTGTGAAAATCTATTGTTATGTATACACGCATAAGTGCCTAATTATATTTGTCATTGTATATATTTTATATTTTATACCTGTCTAAAAAATTATCTTGAATATAGATAAATTTTCATTGATATCTTGTATTTTATCTTTTACATGTCATAGGTACGAAATTAGGCCTTGCGTCTGGATGTCATTTACATGTCATAGGTACCCGATAAGGCCTTGCGTCCAGATGTCATTTACGTGTCATAGGTACCCAATTAGACCTTGCGTCCGGAAGACTTTTACGTGTCATTGGCACCTTCTCGATTAAACAATCCCTACTGGGTGTAGAATCGTTGCTGATCACCCGATTAGGCCTTGCGACTGGAAGTATTTAACGTGTCATAGGTACCCGAATAGGCCTTGTGTCTGGATGTTTTTTTGGTGTCATATGTACCTGCTCGGTTAAACAATCCATACTGGGTGCAGAATCGTTGTTGGAATACCCGATTAGGCCTTGCATCTAGGAGTCTTTTATGTGTCATATGTACCTGATTAGGCCTTGTGTCTGGATATCTGCTATGTTTCATTGGTACCCACTTGGTTAAACAATCTCTACTGGGTGCAGAATCGTTGCTGGAGCACCCGATTAGGCCTCGCGTCCGGAAGTCTTTCACATGTCATAGGTACCCAATTAGGCCTTGTGTGCGGATGTGTTTTACGTGTCATTGGTACCCGCTCGGTTAAACAATTCCTACTGGGTGCAAAATCGTTGCTGGAGTACCCGATTAGGCCTTCCGTCCGGATGTCGTTTACGTGTCATAGTTACCCAATTAGACATTGCATCCGGAAGTCTTTTACGTGTCATAGGTACCCGATTAGGCCTTGTGTCCGGATGTCTTTTACGTGTCGTAGGTACCCGCTCGTTTAAACAACACCGACAGGGTGCAGAAACGTTGTTGGGGTACCCGATTAAGCCTTGCGTCCAGAAGTCTTTTACGTGTCATAAGTACCCGATTAAGCCTTGTGTCCGAATGTGTTTTACGTGTCATTGGTACCCGCTCGGTTAAACAATCCATACTGGGTGTAGAATCGTTGCTGAACTACCCGATTAAGCCTTGAATCCAAAAGTCTTTTACGTGTCATAGGTACCCGAATAGGCCTTATGTCCGGATGTCTTTTACATGTCATAGGTACCCCTCAGTTAAACAATCCCTACTGGGTGCAAAATCATTGCTAGAGTACCCGATTAGGCCTTGTGTTCAGAAGTCTTTTACGTGTCATAGGTACCTGCTTTTACGTGTCATAGGTACCTGATTAGGCCTTGCATCCGAATGTTTTTTTACGTGTCATTGGTATCCGCTCAGTTAAACAATCCCTACTGGATGTAGAATCGTTGTTGGACTACCCGATTAAGCCTTGCGTCCACAAGTATTTTACGTGTCATAGGTACCCGATTAGGCCTTATGACCGGATGTTTTTTACGTATTATAGGTACCCGCTCGGTTAAACAATCCATACGGTCAGAATCGTTGTTGGAGTACCCGATTATGCCTTGCATCTAGAGGTCTTTTACTCGTCATAGGTAACCGATTAGGCCTTGCATTTAGAGGTCTTTTACGTGTCATAGGTACCCGATTAGGCCTTGTGTCCAGATATCGTTTACGTTTCATTGGTACTCTCTTGGTTAAATAATACATACTAGGTGCAAAATCGTTGTTGGAGTACCCGATTAGTCCTTGCGTCTAGAAGTCTTTTGTGTCATAGGTACCCGATTTGGCCTTGCGTCCGGAAGTCTTTTACGTTTCATTAGTACCCGCTTGGTTAAACAATCCCTAATGGGTGCAGAATCGTTGCTGGAGCACCCGATTAGGCCTTGCGTTCGGAAGTCTTTTACGTGTCATAGGTACCCAATTAGACCTTGCATCCAAATGTTTTTTACGTATCATTGGTACCCGCTCTATTAAACAATCCCTACTGGGTGCATAATCATTGCTGAACTACCCGATTAGGCCTTGCGTTCGGAAGTATTTTACGTGTCATAGGTACCCGATTAGGCCTTGTGTTCGGGTGCTTTTTATGTGCAATAGGTACCCGCTCAGTTTAACAATCCCTACTGGGTGCAGAATCATTGCTAGATACCCAATTAAGCCTTGCGTCCAAATGTCTTTTTCGTGTCATAGGTACCCGATTAGGCCTTGTGTCCGGATGTCTTTTACATGTCATAGGTACCAGCTCGGTTAAACAATCCCTACTGGGTGTAGAATCATTGCTGGAGTAACCGATTAATCCATGCTTCCGAAGTCTTTTACGTGTCATAGGTACCCGATTAGGCCTTGTGTCCGGATGTGTTTTACATGTCATTGGTACCCGCTCGGTTAGACAATCCATACTGGGTGTAGAATCGTTGTTGAACTACCCGATTAGGGCTTGCGTATGGAATTCTTTTACGTGGCATAGGTACCCGATTAGGTCTTGTGTCTGGATGTCTTTTACCTGTAAAAGCTACCCACTCGGTTAAACAATCCCTACAGGGTGCAGTATCATTGCTGGAGTACCCGATTAGTCTTTGTGTCCAGAAGTCTTTTATGTGTCATAGGTACCTTATTAGGCTTCGCATTCGAATGTTTTTTATGTGTCATTAATACCTGCTCGGTTAACAACCCCTATTGGGTGCATAATCGTTGCTGAACTACTTGATTAAGCCTTGCATCCGGAAGTATTTTATGTGTCATATGTACCCGATTATGCATTTTTCCGGATGTTTTTTACGTGTCATAAGTACCCGCTCGGTTAAACAAACCATACTCAGTGCAGAATCGTTGCGGGAGTACCCAATTTGGCCTTGTGTCCAGAAGTCTTTTACGTGTCATAGGTACCCGATTAGGCCTTGTGTCCATATATATTTTACATTTCATTAGTACCCGCTCGGTTAAACAATCCCTACTAGGTGCAGAATCGTTGCTGGAGTAACCGATTAAGCCTTGCGTCTAGAAGTCTTTTACGTGTCATAGGTACCCAATTAGGCCTTGCGTCTGGAAGTCTTTTATGTTTCATTGGTACCCGCTCGGTTAAACAATCCCTACTGGGTGCAGAATCGTTGCTCGAGTACCTGATTAGCACTTGCGTCCGGAAACCTTTTACGTGTCATAGGTACTCGATTAGGCCTTGCATCCGAATGTTTTTTACGTGTCATTGGTACCCGCTCGGGTTAAACAATCCGTACTTGGTGTAGAATCGTTGCCAAACTACAAGATTAGTCCTTGCATCAGGATGCCTTTTACATTTCATAGGTACCCGATTAGGCCTTGTGTCCGGATGATTTTTACGTGTCATAGGCACCTGCTCGGTTAAGCAATCCCTACTGGGTGAAGAATCGTTGATAGAGTAAGCGATTAGGCCTTCCGTTCGTAAGTCTTTTACATATCATAGGTATCCGATTAGGCATTGTGTCCAAATGTCCTTTACGTGTCATTGGCACCTGCTCGGTTAAACAATCGCTACTAGGTGCAGAATCATTGCTGGAGTACCCGATTAGGCCTTGCATCCGGAAGTCTTTTACGTGTCATAGGTACCCGATTAGGCCTTGCATCCGAATGTTTTTTACGTGTCATTGGTACCCGATCAGTTAAACAATCCATACTGGGTGTAGAATCGTTGCTAAACTACCCAATTAGGCCTTGCGTCCGGATGTATTTTACATGTCATAGGTATCCGATTGGGCCTTGTGTCCGTGTGTTTTTTTACATGTCATAGGTACCCGCTCGGTTAAACAATCCAACTAGGTGCAGAATCTTTGCTGGTTTACTCGATTAGGCCTTGCGTTCAGAAGTCTTTTACGGGTCATAGGTACCCGATTAGCCTTGTATCTGAATATCTTTTACGTTCCATTGGTACCCATTCGGTTAAACAATCCTTACTGGGTGCAGAATCGTTGCTGGAGTAACCGATTAGGCCTTGCATCCGGAATTCTTTTACATGTCATAGGTACCGGATTAGGACTTGCATCTGAATGTTTTTTACGTGTCATTGGTACCCGCTCGGTTAAATAATCCCTACTGGGTGCAGAATTGTTGCTGAACTACCCGATTAGGCCTTGTGCTCGGATGTTGTTTACATGTTATTGGTACCCGATTTGGCCTCGTGTCCAAATGTCTGTTATGTGTCATTGGTACCCGCTCGGTTAAACAATCCGTACTGGGTGCAGAATCGTTGATGGAGCACCCAGTTAGGCATTGCGTCCAGAAGTCTTTTATGTGTCATAGGTACCCGATTAGGCCTTGTGTCCGGATATCTTTTAAGTTTTATTGGTAGCCGCTTAGTTAAACAATCCCTACTGGGTGCATAATCGTTGCTAGAGTAACCGATTAGGCCTTGCGTCCGGAAGTTTTTTATGTGTCATGGGTACCCGATTATTCCTTGCATCGAATGTTTTTCTACGTGTCATTGGTACCCGCTCGGTTAAACAGTCCATACTGGGTGCAGAATCGTTACTAGAGTACACGATTAGGCCTTGCGTTCGGAAATATTTTACGTGTCATAGGTACCCGATTAGGCCTTGTGTCCGAATGTTTTTTATGTGTCGTAGGTACCCGCTCGGTTAAATAATCCCTACCGGGTGCAGAAACATTGCTTGATTACCTGATTAGGCCTTGCGTCCAGTAGTCTTTTACGTGTCATGGGTACCCGATTAGGCCTTGTGTCCGGATATCTTTTACGTTTCATTGGTTTCCGCTCAGTTAAACAATCCCTACTGGGTGCAGAATCGTTGCTGGAGTACCCGGTTAGGCCTTGCGTTTGGAAGTCTTTACGTGTCATAGGTGCATCCAAATATTTTTTACGTGCCTTTGATACCCGCTCGGTTAAACAATCCATACTGGGTATAGAATCGTTGCTAAACTATCCGATTAGGTCTTGCATCCCGATGTCATTTACGTGTCATAGGTACCTGATTAAGCCTTGTGTCCAGATGCGTTTTACGTGTCATTGGTACCCGCTCGGTTAAACGATCCCTACCGGGTGCAGAATCATTGCTGAACTACCCGATTAGGCCTTGCATTTGGATGTCATATACGTGTCATAGGTACCAGATTAGACCCTGTGTCCGGATGTTTTTTATGTGTCATTGGTACCCGCTCGATTAAACGATCTCTATTTGGTGCAGAATCATTACTGTTGTACCCAATTATGCCTTGCATTCGGTAGTCTTTTACGTGTCATAGGTACCCGATTGGGCCTTGTATCCGGATGTGTTTTACATTTCATTGGTACCCGCTCTGTTAAATAATTCCTACTGGGCGCAGAGTTGTTGTTGAACTACCCGATTAGGTCTTGTGTCCGGATGTCGTTTACGTGTCATTTGTACCCGATTAGGCCTCGTGTCCCAATGTTTTTTATGTGTCATTGGTACCCGCTCAGTTAAACAATCCCTGATGGGTGTAGAATCGTTGCTGAACTACCTGATTACGTTTTTCGTTCGAATGTCAAAGGTACCCTCTTAGGCTTGAGTCCAACAGTCTTTTGCATCTCATAAGTACTCGCTTAGGTTTGAATCCGGTCATACTTTACAATCATTTAGATTGTTTGATTAACCAATATGTTTTTTTGTATAGATTGGTTTTCAAAGGTACCTAATTAGGCTTGAGTCTGGCCATACTTTGAATCTCGTAAGAACCCGCTTAGATTTGTGTCCGAATGTCCTTTACAATCGTTTAAAATGTTCGGTTAACCAATATATTTTCGGTATAGTTTGTTTATCAAACATACCCAATCAAGCTTGAGTTCGGCCGTCCTTTGAGACTCGTAAATACCCGCTTACGTTTGAGTCTGGATGTCCATTACAATCATTTAAATTGTTCGGTTAATCAATATATTTTCGGTATAGATTGGTTATCAAAGGTACCCAACCAAGCTTGAGTTCGACCGTCCTTTGAATCTCGTAAATACCCGCTTAGTTTTGAGTTCGGGTGTCCTTTACAATCATTTAAATTGTTTGGTTAACCAATTGTTTTCGGTATAGGTTAGTTATCAAAAGTACATGACCAAGCTTGATTCCAACCGTCCTTTGAGTCTCGTAGTACCTGCTTAGGTTTAAATCCGGATGCCCTTTACAATCGTTTATATTTTTCAATTAACCAATATACTTTTGGTATAAATTGGTTTTCGTAGGTACCTGCTTAGGGTTGAGTTCGAATGTCCTTTGAATCTCGTATGTACCTACTTAGGTTTAAATATGGTCGTCCTTTACAATCGTTTATATTGTTCGGTTAATCAATATGTTTTCGGTATAAATTGGTTTTCAAAGGTGCCCGCTTAGGGTTGAGTTCGGCTGTCCTTTGAATCTCGTATATACTTGCTTAGGTTTGAATTTGGTTGTCTTTTACAATCATTTATATTGTTTGGTGTGTATTCATTTGCATGGGTATCTGATTAGGTTTTGAATATTGTTTTCTTTTGCATCCGTAAGTACCCGATTGAACTTGGAGTCTAAATGTCTTTTACGTTTCTGGTTTGTTCGGTTGAATAAAATATTTTGGTTATAGATTCATTTATGGTTATTTTGTTTAAATAATTTATTTTTATTTTAGATTGATATGCATAAACAATTAGTTATAAAAATGTTATTTGTTATAACATTTTTAATTTAGGATACAGTAGATTCATTTATGGTTATTTTGATTAAAAAATTAATTTTTATTGTAGAATGGAATGCCTAAACAGTTAGTTATAATAATGCTATTTGTATATAGCATTTTTAATTTATACATTTCATCACATAACATCAGACATAACCCAACCCATACACATAACAGTTCTTCCAAACCATCACAATCTCAAACAATTACGCATAACCCAACCCTTACACATAACAGTTTCCACCAAACCATCACAAAGATCTCAGACAGCCACTATACAGTTTCGATAAACCAAATTCTCCCAAAATTCTTATTGCACAAAAACATCAGACATAACCCAACCCAAACAGCAGGCTGCAACCTAAATTTTCATTAAAACATCAAGTCACAAACAATTCAGCTTCAACTACTATGTATGAAACTAAAATAGAGCAATTAACAACATCTATCTGTCCGTACCACAATTTTTCAATCCAGCTTCAACCACTACATTAACATTAATTCAACTTACTAAAATTCAATTACAATTAGCAGCTAAATGTCTAAACAACATATTCAAATTGAATTAAAACAGGCGCTACATCAACAATTTAGTCTTTCCTTCCTTCACATCCTTTCTTCTTCATATCGTTTTCAAATTCTTCTAGGGACGAGTTTGCAAAGTAATTCATAATATCCCAACATCTTGGTGGGTCATTCAGTATGTTGAACACTTTGTCAGCACGGAGAAGATTGATATCTTCCTTTTTATATTCTGATGATAGATTTTTGTCTCTGTCCAATCTTTCGATGAATTTCATCACAAATAATGCACAGTCGGTGCTGCAAATTAATAAATAAATAAGGATTTGTATAAAAAATGCAATGCTATGATCATTTAGCATTTTTCCAACGGATTATTTGGCAAAAACATTAACTGTGTTCATGGAAGAAAGCATTCAGCATAAGATTATTGTTTGGATGATAAGCAGTAGGAGAAAAAATGTATGTTGGTTTATTGCTATTATAATAATAGTATGGTTTCTACCTTAAGAATAAAACAAAAATGCCATTATAGTTTAGCATTTATATTTACAGATGAAATTGACCTTATAAAGGTTTCACAATAACATGGTAAAAGGCAGTAGTGGTACAAAGTTATGAAAAATGTAAGGTGTTGTATGGATATTTAAATAATACTAAGGTTCCTACCTTAAAAATAAAACAAAAATGATATTACAGTTTAGCATTTATATTAACAGTTGAAAGTGCGCTTGTAAAGGACAATATGAAGGCGATTTCACTGTATTATGGTAAAAGCCAGTGGTATAAAGAATAATAGTTTGAGCATTTTAGTATTTATTAAAAAAAAACTGCTAATGCTTATGAGTCAAAATCTTGTTGTGGGCATGGTGGTTATTTCATCTGCTTAGTTCCAATACTTTTGTTTAAAATGTTGTTTTCGGACAATTTTTGATAGATGATTATTTCAATCTTTTCTCTCTGTAACAAAAAAAAATACTTATTTTTTTCCAATATACATCCAAATATATATTTATATATGACAATAACAATCTTATCATCGTCAGAGCTTCCTTATAGTGCTTATTTGATATAGAGGTTGATCTTCTTGGCCTCAACGAATCATAGTGGTTCCATTGCATTGTAACATAGTCCAAAGTTAGCAAAGTCCAATGGTTGATGTAATGCAAGGGAAAGAATATGGTTTCTGCATATTCGTCTTTAACAATATTTTGGACCATTGGGTTAACCAATGTTTGAACAACATTTTCAACACCTGTTAGTATGGCATGCTGCAAATAAACATGCAATATTAATTTGTTTTCTGTTATTTACAATTTTAAAGTAAAATTTTTGTTATCATGATTGTACTGAATATGCAGTTGTGTCTGTTTGTATTTGCATTTGAAATAAACCAGTCAATAACCTATATTAGAAGAATAATGTTAGCTTAGTATATATTTTAATATGGAATTTTCTTGTATATAAATTTGTTACCAGTATGTTGCATTTTATTACCACTATGTTGCATTGTATACAAATAATGCTAGGAGGAGATAACAGTTTATCACCAATATGTTGTTTGATTAAAAAGCATCATAATGCTAGGATACTTTGGCATTTTATTAACAGCAAATTGCTTAAATAAAATAACCAAAATGATAGGAGAGGTTAGCATTTTTGTAATAGCATGTTGACTACCCAAATAAAAATAAAAATGCTGGTAGAAGCTTGTGTTATAAAAAAAATTATTATAATAAAGACTAATAAACATTTGCTGGTAGAAAGATAGGTGTGCATCTAATAAAGGCTAATAAACGCATACAACAAATAAAAGTAATGGAAAACAGGAAACCCAAGTGAACGAAAAATTTAAACATTTGTTGGGGTTCTTTATATAAAAAGAATACCACCAAAAAAGTGGTGTATTATGCTTTAAGTGGAGAGCACACAGTATTCTTTAGTAAATGGCGAAAGAATAGTTCACTCTGTGTTCACCACGCGGCCATATTATCTTAAAAATCCCCTAACTATGAAGTTTTGTAATATAACTTTAAATACAGTAATAGCATTGTAGCAGTGTAGGACTATATCAAATAAACTTCACTCCACACCCATCTGATAAACTGAGTATTGAACCGTTTTCCACCCTGGTGCTTTGTTTGATTTTTATTATTTTTTTAAACTAATTTTTTAGGAGTGTAATTGTTCTACTTCACTACTTCAGTTCTGTTTCATTGTTAACTGTGATTTTGTTAACTGCAATTGTTCTACTTCATTGCTGACTGAAACAGTGTTTGCCAAACTGGCTTAGTTGCATTGTTTATTAAGGGTATTGTAGATATCATGCACCATTAGGAGAGTGTCTGTATCACGCTTCGTTAGGAAAGCTCCCATGAAGAAGGTTAAAAAGGAGGATCTCTGGATGAGTAGCAAGGCCAAGAAGCGAAGCTGAAACTCTTTTATCCCAAAAAGGACAAACAATTTAAGAAAAAGCAATTTATATTTAGTCCTTGATATCTAAAAAGGTACATTAATAAATGTAATATCATATGTTACATTTTTGGTGTTAAGATGCACTTTTCTACTGAATGTCAAAAAGCTCAAACTGCTGATTCTTGAAAATTATAATGCTAGGAGAATTATCATTTCACGAACAGTGTGCTGTTTATTTAAAAAGTTATTATAATGGTAGGAGAAAAAAGTCTTTTGGGAACAACATGCTGGTTTATAAAAAAATTCAACATGCTAGTGGAGGCTAGCATTTTAAAAAATAATTATCACAATGCTATTAGTTAGCATCTTATGAATAGAATATTGCTTAATAATTAAAAAAATACCTATCACAATTTAATTTTACCTGACCATTTGTAAATTCTTCAAATAGCAGTGCTTCTAGCGTAGACTGTACAATTGTCATCCCTCCTCTTTTAATATCATCATTTCGCGATGCTACCGTGCTATATTAATATTTTAATTTAAAAATATTAAAATAACATAGATTCGTTTAAATAAATTTAGATTTTAATGAGTACAAAAAACTTAATTTGCTTTGTCTCCGCATGCATAGAAAGCCCTGATTATGTTTTGTTTGTGTGAATCTAGAAGTTGTAATCGTATGGACACGTTGGGTATTAGTGGGCCAAAATTTATGGAAAAGGCCCAAATTCAAAAACCAAATAATGTTTTGTTTTATTTTAATATAGTGTAAACTTATAAAATGTATATCTATTTCATATGATGTCAGAATTTCGAACGGTTGGATCCGTTGTGATCATATGGACGAGGACAGCACCATGGCACTGACTGGAAGTGGATTGGGGGTCGTATGAATTTATGGCGAAATAAATTGTTTGATTCAAATCAAACAACAGTTTATCGTTCTTTAACGATGAACTGCCAATGTGAGTAAATCTCACTAACTCTGAACAGTTTATAATTTCATGTTGTATTTATAGAACTGTTAAATATTGGCTGATTGACTGTGTGTTGACTGTTTGATTGAACTGCTAGTCAGTTAGTTGAATTTCTATATTGATTCTGTTTAACAGAATATATCATATGGAACTGAAAGTGATGTTGATTTTATATTGTTTAACATCTGTGATGCAGGGAAATAGGTTGGAGGAATCCAACTGGATTCCTCAACATTTATTTTACTGTTATTCATATATTGTGATATATGATGTGATATATAATCTATTGTCGACTATATGTGTTTGGACGATATTGATCATTGTGCTTTGATATGTTGAATACCATAACATACCGAATTGTTGAAAAGGGAATTTCAAAGTGAATATTGAAAATAAACTATTTATAAAATCATAGGATTTTATAAAAGAGAAATTATTTAGAATATAATAGAAGATTTTAATAAAAGGAAATAAAATAAAAGGAAATAGAATAAAAGGGGATAAAATAAAGGAATATCTATTTAGAAAATAATTAGAATAAAGGAATATTTATTTAGAAAATAAATAGAATTATAAAAGGAATATTTAGTTGGAAACTAAATAGGATTATAAAAGGAAGTTAACGAGATATAAAAGAGTTAATCGAATTTAGTTAATCGAATATAGTTATTCAAGATAGAGTTAAAAACAGACATAGTTATTCGAATTAGAGTTAATCAAATGGAGTTAATTGAATAGAGGTAAAGAAATAAAGTTAAACAAGATTAGAAACTGACTAGAGATTAGTTAAGTTGAATAGTCTTTCTAAGTATCGATCTGATGTTGGTTCGGCCTTCGGGGTTTATACTTAGAGAATTGTTCTCCTACTAGTTTACAGTCAGAGACTGATAGTTGTAGAAGAATAGTGATTCGTAAATAAGTTATGGAAATGTTTTCTAGTGTTAACATATATTTTCTAAACATAGAAAATAAGGAAAATATGAACATATATATAGATATATATATATATATATATATATGATTGATGATTGATTGATAGAATTTCCATCTGGAAATAATATCGTTGTTTGCACACCTGTTTTTCTTTGATGGTTAAATCACAGACTTTCAAAGTTTTTAACATTTTAACGTTGTTAATATGGAGAGACCGGTTGGATTATTATCCAAAGAACCACTTTGTATTCGCATAAGCGTTGCGAATCATATATGCCAAAGATAATTGAAGGCGGAGTAAAAGTACAAGGGCTATTGTATAAATCTCAGATAACAGTGCCTAAGATGGATGTATTGAATAGTGCCTTCGGTTCATCCTATTCCTGGATGACTTGTATGGATGAATGTCTGGCAGAGTATTTCCAGAAAGGTCACGTACGTTGATTTCTCCAACCGTACCAAGAATGGAAGCAGAGAAGGAAACTTCATTTAGCTAATATGTAATGTATGGTTGTAGACGTCAATTAGTGATTTTCGATGGATCTGACAATGTGGCATTCGAAGTGAATCTGATGTGATGATGAAGCGTAACCTCAAGCCTCATCAACCGGTAAATGACAGAAATCAGGCAGGCAGCATGGCTTAGTCGGTCGCACCGAAGTAGGGTGTATAATCACCTGATCTAGAGTTTCATTTATTTCTAAAAATCTATTGTTGATGCTGTCCCATTCGGGAAACGGTTGTTGATCCCAACCGTTGGTGATATACATTCGATACACTCAAGCGAAATGAGTGGTCGGTCATGTGTGGCCGGGTTGCAAGATGTTCTTGTTGAATCCAGTGTATTCCTCTCTAGAGGTACACTAGCGAAAGGTGGTTCCATACCTTGTCATAGTTGGAAATCCATTACCCAATACGTGCTTGCAGTTTTGATTGTATACTATATATGTAGAACTTGAGATGAAAGCGTTTCTGCTAGATGATTATTATATTGTGTTAATAGACATTATTATAATATCAAAAGGTTTTTGATATAAAGATATTTGGATTATCATAAGGGAAAACCCCGTTCCGTTGTATGGCGTGGTCTTATGAGATATCGATTACCTGCTTGAACTGTTTTAAACTGTTTTACTCACACCAATCCCATGACTGGCCCGGAGTTTATTTTGTTGTTTTCCCTAAACTCTTGGGTGCCCAATTTTGTACGGACAGTCAAGTAGTCAGGATTTACAGATATACTGGAAGAGCTTAGAGCAGGAGGCTTCAGGAT
>JASFAX010002069.1:0-47585 GCA_030737875.1 Allium sativum
TAATGTGGGAGGTCTTGCAAGATTACGGGTATAATGAATTAATGAACACTTAACCAAGATAAGGCATGTGATTAGACATGGGGATAATAAAGGGTTAAGTGGGTGACATGGATAGCATGTGAAACACAATTAAAAACACTTAACCAAGATAAGACATGTAGTAAGACATGAGAATGGTAAAAGGGTTAAGTGGGTGACATGGGTAGGATGTGAAACATAATTAAAAACACTTAATCAAGATAAGACATGTGGTAAGACATGAGAATAATAAAGGGTTAAGTGGGTAACATGGGTAGCATGTGAAACATAATAAAAGCACTTAACCAAAATGAGACATGTGATAAGACATGGAGATAAAAAGGGGTTAAGAGGGAATTCCTAGTGGGGACCAAGCTTAGGAGGGAAGCTTGTGTCAAGTGTATGGACCATTTTCAACCAGTAACCCATTTCAGTATCTATATGAGCTCGAACTAGGTCGAGGACAGGGACACACTTATTGTAGTTGATTGTAAGAGGTCAATAAAGAGTTAGTGATGGCAGTGCAAGTCCAACGGAGTCATGTGCGTGCGTGGGTCCGGACAGGTAGGTAAGACGCTCTTGCATCGTGTAGGTATAAGCTGTGCATTTCAGTAGTATCGGGGTTGCCACCTTAGGGAGTGATACACCCTATTGTGGGACCAGCAAAAGTATCTACGAGGTTAGGGAGCCGATCAAATGGGAAGGGTAGTGGATACATGTAGTGGTGATATGTGCATATTGGTTACCTATGATAGCAGCTAGAGGTACATAATTGAATAGGAAGGGTACATCTAGTGGTGATGGGTGCATACTGGTTATTTATGATAGCAGCTAGGGGTACATAATCGAACAAGGAGGATAGTGGATACATCTAGTGGTGATAGATGCACGTTGGTTACCTACGATGGTAGCTAGAAGTACACGAAACTATCATCATTCTATTTAGATAAGAGGGATCATCTTTTAGTATGAAACTAGTATTGGTGCGGTGCAGAGAATATCTTATAGAGGTTAGAAGTGCAGTCAACGTTACATCTTGTTCATCTTCTACCTTGTCATATCTGCTTATGTTACAGTCATCTCTTATAGCAAGTTTATGTTCTTATCATGCTGCTTTACTAATTATATTGTTAAAGTCACTGGATCCGCCAAACTTTATGTCTGACCCTTTTTGTTTCACCTCTTTTCTTTTCTCCTCCCCCCCCACCCCTCCCAAGGTTCTCAGGGTGGGAGCGTTGAAGCTTGATTCGGACTTTCCTGCTTGAAGTGCTAAAAGTAATGCTTAGCTTTGTTCCTCTTTCATATGGCATTTTGGATTGGGGATCATGGTTTTAAAAATTATGTACTCTGATGGCTTTTGTACAAGACTGATATTATCTACTTGGTTTTGGTGCGGCGGGTTTGAAGATGTAACCAAACTTATTTCTGTTTTGGCTGCAATAAAGTTATAAATTTTTCAAGTACTATTTTTATGTATCTGTCTTGTAATATTCTGTTATGTTTACTTATAACGCTCCACGAAACATAATGAATTCCCTTTGTGAGTGACATTAACGGACTTAGGGTGTTACAGTACTATTAGCGGATGTCCGCAGTATCATTAGCGGATGACCCTATTGCCCCCACGATATATGAGTGGATGAACTTCTATACCGTGATATCCTGCCCAAAAGTAGGATTGGTATTATTTATGTTGTCTGACATCTGTGGATGCAGGAAAACAGGTTGGAGGAATCCAACTGGATTCCTCAAAATTTATTATTATTGCTTACCTGTTTATATCTGTGTGATGTGTTGAATTGGAGTAATTGTTTGTGTTTGGATGTTGAATATCATTGGCCCTGGATAGTGATATATAAAAATATCATAAAGAGGGATTTTAGATTTAAAAAGAAAAATTTTATTTTTCGGAAAAAGAAATTGAATATCGAATGAATTAGTAAGTAACAATTTTTTTTTCAGTAGTAAAAACAAGTAATGGAATTTATAAATGAGAAGAAATATTATCATTTGATAATATTAAATTTTTAAATTCAAGTCTGAGTTTAAAAAGGAATTTTATTTTTCCGAAATGGGAATTGGATTCCAAATGGAATTTGAAATAGAAATATGTTTTAATATTTAAAACAAGAAATGTAATTTTTAAATAATGTTTATAAATGGAAGTAGATAATTATCATGGTATAATTTTATTATTTAAATTCAAATATGAATTTAAAAAGGAGAATTGGGATTCATTTCAGAAGAAACGATAAAATCATTTCCGATGATCAGAATATAAATTTTGAATAAATCCATACGGATTTATGATTAGAATTCGACCATTTCGAATTTACAAAACAAATAATTATTTCCAGGTAAGATTTTGGGTTTATATATTGAATGGAAACCGAAATTTAAAATTTAAAGATGAAAATATGTTGCATCTAAATATATATATATATATATATATATATAAGTGATAAAAATATAATATTCCAAAATGGGTATGGAGTTTCAAATAGATTATTAAAATAGAAGTTGTTTAAATAAGGAAGTTAATTTATAAACAACGTTTATAAACGTGATGAAATAATTTTCATCGTGTAATTTGAAATTAAATTTCCAAATATAAGAAATGGAATTTAAAATCATATTTTTAAATGAGATAGAAAAGGAGTTTTTGTCGATAAGTAAAGACAGTTTTGTAGTACAAACTCTTATCCGTCTCGAGATAAGAACGTTGTCGGTCAAGGTCTAAGAGGCAAATAAAATACCCCAACTTGAACGACTACACTATTATCAAGGGATGATACTAGTTTGTAATGGTAAAGGATATTGAATTAATTTATTATTTCCATAAAAGAAAATTATAATTGAAATTCGATTATATCGAATTTTATAAATAATTTATCTTCCGATAGTCTGGAATTGATTATAGAATTTGAGCCTGGAATACATTCAAAGCCAAGTTATGAATATGGGAATAAATAATCGACAAGTTTGAATAATCAAAATTGTTAAGTCGGATTTGGATAACGGGTTTGAATTATTAAAATGAAATTGAAATTTATTAATAAATGAAGTTTAAACGTTATATATTAAATTATAATTAAAATGAACTCGCCGCAGCGCGGTAGTTTGTAATTTGGCGTTTTGAAATTCATTTGAGCATAAAGAACTCAATATAGGTCGAAATTTGACGAAACCAGAAACGTCCGGACCTGATGAATAATAGTTTTCTAACGGAAGAGAAAAATCTAGATTTCGTTGTTTATATTTTGAGTTATGTCAAAATCAAATTTTCAGAAAAACAGTGTCATAATCGTTTTAAAACCGTAATGGTTTATTTAATTAAATAAAAGGATTTTTAGTGAATAAAATCCGAATTTCCATTAGTAAAATTCGGAATTGAGCTATAAATTAAATATGAACTCAAGTCGAGTAAATGGGTCGATTTTTAGAACAAAAATCAGATTTTTAATTATCAAATGAAGTTAACTATCGAATTTAACTTGGTTAAGAGAATGGAATTTGTGAATTGAAATTGGGGATTTGAACATGAAGCTTGAATTAGAATTTGGAAACAACGAAGGGGTTGAGTTTAATTTCTGGATGCAAATATATTTGAACATGATTAACCAAAGAAGCTATTTAAAAATTAAATTAGCAAATGGAAAGCGATTAAAATAAAAATGATTGGATTAATTGAAATAAATTGGAAATGGGCTTATAAATGTTAGACAAGTATGAAAGGAAGAGAATGAAGATTTTATATTGAGTGCCCGACAAAAAGGTACATGTTTCAATTCCATATGAGATTTTATGAGCCTTCTGGGCGAGCCACTTGGCTTTTTGATTTTCTTTTTGAATGGAAAGGGCCTAGAGAGGCATTTTGTAGTTGTACCGATTGAGCCGTACAAAGGAGGCGCTGGCGAAATTTTCCGAAAATTTAAGGAGTTAGAATATTTTTGGGAAATTGGATAACTAGAAATCAATATATCGATATATATATATATATATATATATATAGAATTCGGTAAGGAATTTGGAAAATAGTTAATGAATGAATATTTATTAATAAGGGCCATTGATTTGTTTGATGGATATTTGTTTTCTCTTTGATAGTTAAATCACCGACGATCAAAGATTTATTGACCAACGTTGTCAATACGGAGAGACCAGTTGGATTTAATATCCGAAAACCACTCCGTATAGGCATGGCGTTGCGAATTAGATTATGCGGAAGATAAATTGAAAACAGAGTAAAATGCAAGGGCTGCTCTGTTTGTCCAGTCCCAGGACAACTTGTATGGACAAATGTCGGACATAATATTCCTAACAGATCACATAAGACGATCTTTTCGAAATATTACATCTGGTGGCGGAGGAATTCGTTTCTCTTAGCTTTTATACCCGTAATATTTTTGAGAAAATCAACTAGTGATTTGACGGTTTTGACGATATAGCATTTAAAGTGTATGGTGGCCAGATTTTCTAAAAGATAGACGTAGCCTCCAGCCTCACAACCAGGAAATGACAGAAATCGGGCAGGCAGCATGACTTGTTGGGTCATACCTAAGCAGGGTATATTTGTCACCGATCTAGAGAAAATTCAATATTTGTTCTTCTTTTGATTCTGTATCTTACGGGTTACGGTTGGACGGCTGACGACCGTAGGTGACAATATATTCGCTACACTCAAGCTAAATGAGTGGACAGTCATGTGTGGTCGGGTTGCAAGACGTTCTTGCTGAACCCCAGTGTATCCCCTCTAGAGTAAACTGATCGGTAGGTGGTTCCATACCTTGTCATAGTTCGAATCCAATCTCCAATAAACGCCCTGCAGTTTTTGATTTTATACTATATATGTAGAGCGTGAGATGCAAACATTCTACTATTTGGTTATTTATTTGATTAGACATTATTATAATATCACTGGATTTTCATATAAAAATGTTTTGGGTTATAGTAAGGTAAAAACCGTCCATGTTTATGTGTAGGCTAGTCTTACTATTATCGTTTTCTTTGAAAAGGTTTTTCAAAATTAAACAACATGGTTGGAGTTTACTCACACCAGTCTCATGACTGACCCAGGGTTTATTTTTGCTAAATTCTTGGGTGCCCAAATTTGTACGGACAGTCAAGTGTTTCAGGCTTTTACAAATACACTTGGAGGAGTTTGAAGCAGGAGGCTTCACCGTTAGTTAATTAGAGTTATTTCCGCTGTGTTGTATATATATGTTGATCTCTGATAATGGTATGTATATATGATACAAAATTTTGTATTTCATATTATATAATATATTTTATTCGTTCCGCTGTGAGATTCTGTTTTGTTATTTCTGTTCTATCTTCTATCTATTTCTATTTCTTTAACCCTAATGACTCGTATTTCTGTATTATTTGGGTTGGACGTGTATTGTTTTAGTCAATTCAGATAGTACGGATTTACGGGCCGTCACAGTTGGTATTAGAGCTTAGATTGAGCGAAAACCTAGGCTTTGGTGGGGGTTTACTCATTAGAGGTAGGGTCGGTAGAACCCTAGAATGAGTTGAGAGTATATATGAGAAAGCGTATTTGTAAGTTAATATAAAAACTATTTTATATTGTGTTGACTGGTTTATCGAATGGTTTATGAATTCTGGTTGATATAGAATTTACAACTACATCGATAGGTGTTTCTAAACACTTGAACAGAGTAGTTCGACACAGTATGTTTTAAAAGCTAGGTAAATGAAATAATTTTACCCAAAACTATATTTTTATATGAAAGAATAATTTTCTGAAATTATTATAATACATGGATGAGTTGGTTGTATTATTATAATCGAATGAGATTATAAAATTGAAATGGTTATATATATAATCAAATAGAATTGTATATGAATAACATATACATATGAGATGAATTAAAATTGGATTGAAACTAAAATTTGGAAATTAAATCCCGGATGTTCGAAAAATATTTTCAGAAGTGTTATAAATTAATATAGCATTGTTTTAGAAGGGTTTTTGAATAAAAATAGTTTGAATGGACTTTGAAAATGATAAAGCATTAAATTCACTTTGGACATTGGAAAATAATTATGATGATGAAGTGCGCCATCATCGGTGTTCATTTTCGAGTTTCTAAGTGATGAATTGCTACCTTAGTAAGATTTCCAATGGAAATTTATTTTAGAAAACCAATTGCTTTGGAAAATTCAAATGTTTTGAATCCGAGATGATTATAAATAAAGGTATATAAATATATGATTTCAAAGGGATTTGAAATAAAAACTGGGGAAATTGAATTCTGAAATTTAATTTAAGCTAGTTAAACAAATTGAAATGATGGAAACCGGTTAAATGAACTGAAATTGAATATTCCCATGAAAACTTAAAGTTGCGTGAGACTTGAGTTATAGAATATGAAATGCCGAGTTATAACTAAGTGGGCTTTTCAAAAGTTAACGGTATGTAGCATTTCTTCTGCCTTAGTAATTTCGGGAACGAAATTCTTTTAAGGGGGAAGGAATGTAACGTCCCGGATTTTCAGCTATTTAATATTGAATATTTAAATTTATTTTAAATGTTGGATTGGATATATAAATAGATTTATATTGAATTTATCGATTTAATATCGAATATATTTAATTATCGTATTATGAAACGGTAATAATTGAATTCACAGTTAAAATCAGAACCTAAACTGTTCAGTCAATTAATATAAATTTCATTTGAATTGGAACAATATTTATTTATTTATTTTCGATGAATTTAATTGTTTGAAATCTATTTATATTTTAAGCAATTGAATTTAATTTAAAAAGTCAGTTTAAATTGATATCTTTTCCAGACGATCAAATTAGGCCATGGAATCTGTTCCAGTGTTTCCAGAATAGTGGTATAACCCTAGGGGTGCCAGTCACTACGCTAAAAACAGAGTTCAAAATCAACGAGAATTTTGAATCAAATAAATTCATATTAATTAAAATTAAATAAAATTAAAAATTTAGGCCAGTTAAGTGTTGGATATCAACCCAACCGAAGTACAACAGCCACCCTAAGCATTTCATTTCGCAGACCTATAGCTTACTCGAGCCAAAAATAATGTCTCTCCTCTTTGATATCCAGGTAACATCGATTTAATGGTGTACCTTCTGACTCCTCTTCGTTTTATATATAACACGCCTCTCTCATTTTTCTGCAAAAGGAATAAAAGGCTCATGTTTTTTTCATCTGAATTCTTCAACATAAAAAGGAAGGCGGCCTTTTACGAAATCCTCCTCTTCAGAAAATCAAATCGCGAGCTATTTATTTGATTCGAAGCCACATGTTTTCCCCATCCTCATATCTAAATTTCGATTCCTAATCAACCACTTGCAAGGTTCTAAATTCGATTTTTGAGAAGCTCGACATGAAGATAACGCGCATAACATCGAGACAATGAATGAGAGCTAGGGTTTGAAAGTGGTTATGGCGTTCGATTTTGGGGGAAAACCAGGCGTCATTGCAAGTTTCAAGAAGTAGCAAGGCGGTTTAGGGAGAGTGCGACAGTGATGGAAAAGGGGAAATTCGGCTTTGTTGTTTAAGGAGGAGGAGGCTATGGTCGTCATGAGTTGTACAAGCTTTCAAGAAGAGGGCGACATCATTTTTGGGTATGAACTGGAAATCGCGATGGTGTTTTTGGGGGAGTACGAGGCTATGTTTTAGGGGAATGGTGGAGTTCAAGGATACTGGGAACGAACAGAGGTGAATTGGGTGTTCGATAATTGTTGTGGGGGTCGGTTTGTGTTAGTTTGGGAAGGTGAATGCTCAGGGCATGACTAAAATGTGGACCGTCTTGTTGTTGGGGAGGCTTGTCTAGATACAGTATGGAGATAATGTTAAGATAGTTCGGTAGTGGGAGATTTGGGGATTCGGATTTTATAATTTAGGGATGTGGAGTTGTCTGGACAAGTAGCTAAGCAGTTGTGATGATACAGTATTTTTGTTGGGTTGATCGAGTGGCAATCCGACGGTGATGATGGGAGCATTGGTAGTGTGGTGATTTGAACTGAATTCATGCAGTGATGTTGAGCGGCAAACAATAGTGGCTTGGAATGATAAAAAGGAACGGTGGAGCTTGTCTGTGAAGTACTTGATCAATGTCGAAGGGGGATTATTGTAGTATGTTCGAAGGTATACTTCGTTGTTGGTCGAAGACAGTGAGGTATACATTTTAAACAAAACTTATAAATACATAGATTAATTTATTTATTTTTTAAGTTACATTTAAATTAGTAATCATTAAATAAAAATAAATAAATTGTAGGTCCGAAGTAGATTTATTTGAGACGATCAATAGCCGCGATGAGAGGAAATTTAAATGGATATTCAGTGCAAATAAATTCAGGTGAGTAAACTCACTTTCTTATTCGATTATAATTTATTAAAATAGAATTTTTGTTTAATATAAATATTTACATTATGTTTGTTGGTTGATTGGTTGCATTACTATTTTAAATTGTGGTTATTCTATATATTAGTTATTTATGCTTGGTGATTGTGGTTATTATTATATATATTGGATATTTTCCGCAGTACCAATAGCGGATGCCCGCGGTATCATTAGCGGATGACCCTATCGCCCCACGATATATGAGTGGATGATCTTCTATACCGCGATATCCTGCCTAGAAGAAGGATTGATATTATTCATGTTGTTTAACATCTGTGGATGCAGGAAAACAGGTTGGAGGAATCCAACTGGATTCCTCAAAATTTATTATTATTGCTTACCTGTTTATATCTGTGTGATGTGTTGCATTGGATTAATTGTTTGTGTTTGGATGTTGAATATCATTGGTCCTGGGTACTGATATATAAAAATATCATAAAGAGGGATTTTAGATTTAAAAAGAAATAATTTATTTTTCGAAAAAAGAAATTGAATATCGAATGAATTAGTAAGTATCGAATTGTTTTCAGTAGTAAAAACAACTAATTGAATTTATAAACGATGTTTATAAATGGGAAGAAATATTATCACTTGATAATATTAGATTTTTAAATCCAAATCTGAATTTAAAAAGGAAATCTATTTTTTTGAAGTGGGAATTGGATTTCAAATGGAATTTGAAATAGAAATTTGTTTTAATATTTAAAACAAGAAATGTAATCTTTAAATAATGTTTATAAATGGAAGTAGATAATTATCATGGTATAATTTGATTATTTAAATTCAAACATGAATTTAAAAAGGAGAATTGGGATTCGTTTCAGAAGAAATGATAAAATCATTTTCGATGATCAGAATATAAATTTTGAATAAATCCATACAGATTTATGATTAGAATTCGACCATTTCAAATTTACAAAACATATAATTATTTCCAGGTAAGATTTTGGGTTTATATATTGAATGGAAGCAGAAATTTAAAATTTAAATATGAAAATCGGTTTCATATATATATATATATATATATATATATATATGTTATAAAAATATAATATTCCAAAATGGGAATAGAGTTTCAAATAGATTATTAAAATAGAAGTTTAAATAAGGAAGTTAAGTTATAAACAACGTAACAACGTTTATAAATGTGATGAAATAATTTTCATTCTGTAATTTGAAAATAAATTTTCAAATATAAGAAATGGCATTTAAAATCATATTTTTAAATGAGATAGATAAGGAGTTTTTGTCGATAAGTAAAGACAGTTTTGTAGTACAAACTCTTATCAATCTCGAGATAAGAACGTTGACGGTCAAGGTCTGAGAGGTAAATAAAATACCCCAACTTGAACGACTTCACTATTATCAAGGGATGATACTAGTTTGTAATGGTAAATGGTATTGAATTAATTTATTATTTCCATAAAAGGAAATTATAATTGAAATTCGATTATATCGAATTTTATTAATAATTTAAATCCAGATAGACTGGAATTGATTATAGAATTTGAGTCTGGAATACATTCAGAGCCAAGTTATGAATGTGGGAATAAATAATCGACAAGTTTGAATAATCAAAATTGTTAAGTCAGATTTGGATAAAAGGGTTTGAATTATTAAAATGAAATTGAAATTTATTAATAAACGAAGTTTAAACGTTATATATTAAATTATAATTAAAACGAACTCGCTGCAGCGCGGTAGTTCATAATTTGGCATTTTGAACTTCAGTTGAGTATACATAACTCAATATAAGTCGGAATTTGATGAAACTAGAAACGTCCAGACCTGATGAATAATATTTTTCTAATGGAAGAGAAAAATCTAAATTTCGTCGTATATATTTTGAGTTATGCCAAAATCAAATTTTCAAAAAAACAACGCCATAATCGTTTTAAAACCGTAATGGTTTATGTAATTAAATAAAAGGATTTTTAGTGAATAAAAATCTGAATTTCCATTAATAAAATTCGGACTTGAGCTATAAATTAAATATGAACTCAAGTCGGGTAAATGGATCGATTTTTGGAAGAAAAAAAATCAGATTTTTGTTACCGAATGAAGTTAAACTAATTTCAAAGAAATTAGCTAATAGAGTTTTTGGGTCGAATTTAACTTGGTTAAGTGAATGGAATTTGTGAATTGAAATTGGGGATTTGAACATGAAGCTTGAATTAGAATTTGGAAACGACGAAGGGGTTGAGTTTAATTTCTACATGCAAATATATTTGAACGTGATTAACCAAAGAAGCTAATTAAAAATTAAATTAGCAAATGGAAAGCAATTAAAATAAAAATGATTGGATTGATTGAAATAAACTGGAAATGGGCTTATAAATGTTAGACAGATATGAAAGGAAGAGAATGAAGATTTTATATTGAGTGCTCGACAAAAAGGTACATGTTTCAATTCCATATGAGATTTTATGAGCCTTTTGGGCAAGCCACTTGGCTTTTTGATTTTCTTTTTGAATGGAAAGGGCCTAGAGATGTAGTTGTACCGATTGAGCCGTACAAAGGAGGTGCTGGCAAAATTTTCCAAAAATTTAAGGAGTTAGAATATTTTTAAGAAATTGGATAACTATAAATCGGTATATCGATATATATATATAATTCGATAAGGAATTTGGAAAATAATTAATTATGAATATTTATTAATAAGGGCCAGTGATTTGTTTGATGGATGTTTGTTTCCCCTTTGATAGTTAAATCATCGGCTATCAAAGATTTATTGACCATCATTGTCAATACGGAGAGACCGATTGGATTTAATATCTGAAAACCACTCCGTTTAGGCATGACGTTGCGAATTAGATTATGCTGAAGATAAATTGAAGACGGAGTAAAATGCAATGGTTGTTCTGTTTGTCCAGTCCCAGGACAACTTGTATGGACGAATGTCTGACAGAATATTCCTAACAGATCACATAGGACAATCTTTTCGAGATATTACATCTGGTGGCGGAGGAATTCGTTTCTCTTAGCTTTTATACCCGTAATATTTTTGAGCAGATTAACTAGTGATTTAACGGGTTTGACAATGTGACATTCAAAGTGTATGATGGCCAGATTTTCTAAAAGATAGAAGTAGTCTCAAGCCTCACAACCGGGAAATGACACAAATAGGACAGGCATCATGTCTAGTTGGGTCATTACCAAACATGGTATATTTGTCACCGATCTAGAGAAAATTCAATATTTATTCTTCTTTCGATTTTGTATCTTACGGGTTATGGTTGGACGACCGACAACTGTGGGTGACAATATATTCGCTACACTCAAGCTAAATGAGTGGACGGTCATGTTTGGTCGGGTTGCAAGCTGAACCCCAGTGTATCTACACTGATCGGTAGGTGGTCTCATACCTTGTCATAGTTGGAATCCAATCTCCAATAAGCGCCCTGCGATTTTTGATTTTATACTATATATGTAGAGCATGAGATGCAAGCGTTCTACTATTTAGTTATTTATTTGATTGGACATTATTATAATATCACTGGATTTTCATATCAAAATATTTTGGGTTATAGTAAGGTAAAAACCGTCCATGTTTATGTGTGGGCTGGTCTTACTATTATCCTTTTCTTTGAAAAGATTTTTCAAAGTTAAACAATATGATTGGAGTTTACTCACACCAGTCACATGACTAGCCCAGAGTTTATTTTGTTTGTTTTTCCTAAACTCTTGGGTGCCCAAATTTGTATGGGCAGTCAAGTGTTTCAGGCTTTTACAGATACACTTGGAGAAGCTTAAAGCAGGAGGCTTCACCGTTAGTTAATTAGAGTTATTTCCACTGTGTTGTATATATATGTTGATCTCTGATAATGGTACGTATATATGATAAAAAAAATTTATATTTCAAAAGTTATGTTATATAATATATTTTACTCGTTCCGCTGTGAGATTCTATTTTGTTATTTCTGTTCTATCTTCTATCTAGACTCATGGAATTGCTGAGTTGCCCCCCTCCCCTCCCACCCCCACCCCCTTTTCTTCAAAACTTCTAATGACGAAAGTACCATTTTCGTGTGTTTATTTTTTTTAAAAGCAGCAGGTTACCTCGCAGTGCGACTGCGAGGTTATTTCATGTACCACACAAGGGCACTGCGTGGTACATGAAGTAATCTCACAGTGGCACTGCGAGGTTCCTACATGTACCACGCAGTGCCCCTGCGTGGTACATGAGATAACCTCGCAGTCGCACTGCAAGGGAGGACATTTTTGTCTTTTTTTTAAAAAAAGGGAGCTACTAAAAAAAACAGGGGAATTTTACGTTTTTTTTTTATTTTTGGGGGGGGGGGAGGGGGGGGGGGGAGGGGGGGGGCCTCAGCAATTTGGTGAGTTTGAATAGAATTTGCCAAAAAAAATGTTTTTGGGAGCTAATAACTATTAAACAAAATAGAGTCTGCCAAATTTGACGCTGCTATATTCATAACCATCTTTGAATATAACTAGTAAAAAAAAATATTAGCATTCAGCTACTCAACAGAATAATAGATCATAACCAAAGATAGTTATACGTCGACACATGGTATAGCTAGCAAGGACATAAGTTCATAAAATCAAGAGCACCGTGATTTAAGCTACATAGTCAATGTTAACAGCATCATGGACTTTGCTTGACAAAACGCAAACTTTTACCTAGTAATTAACACCATAACTTACAGATAATCAACCAGTGGCACAAAGCTTCATGATCTTACAGGTCCAGTTCCTGGTAAGGGCAAACAATAGGTGTAAGTAGAGAATAAAAGGAGTTAATACTTGCTCAAATATTCAAATTTACAGCATTCAAAAAGAAAGTATTATATGCCCTACAATATGCACACCATGCCAATGGCAAAAAAAATTGTTTTTTTTTTTCTTCCTCCCGTGCAAAGTTGAATTTGTGACTGACTATGACAAAAACAGCAAATTAATGAGAATAATTTGATTCAGACGAAATGATACCTCCAGGCTCCAACTGATTTCAGTTCAGATCTAAAAATGTAAATTTTCAATTGGAAATTGGTAGCATATTAATTTCCCCAATAATTATTCCAACTTGCAAATTAGTTCAACAGATGACTACATTGAGTATCTGCAAAAAAGAAGCGAAATTTAAATCTTACATATGGTAAGAGATTGTTGTTTGATACCTAAAGGTTTCCTTCAACTTTAGTTTTCAACATTTCAATTCGTATCGAAATTCAACTATACACCTACTTATAAAACAATCAGAATAATCCAGTAGCAAGAATAATGGTCATATTGCAAATAATTTGATTGCTCTGGTCACAATATGACTTGTTGTATCTACCAAATAAATGTGCAATGCATACCATATTTCCCATGTATTTAAGCAAACATATAAGCGCTATGCTTTCAACAACTCCAAATGTAAAGGGAAAGGAATAAATAATTGACAAAGTCGATCTGCAATTCATATGATGTATCTTATTCATTGTGTGCATATATTCAGATTACTTTTGACCGTCGAGAACAAACACTATACCTGGGAAGCACACCTCCATTCCCCATTTATCCACTCATGATGAGGTCTCAGATCACCAAGCCCAAATTCAGTCTCCTCCTTCCAAGACCTGAAATAAACCAAATATTTTGGACCATCAAGAACTTTTGAAATTACTCCTACCCACCAGGCATCATTATAGAATGCATCGACTTCTTCAAGCAATTTAAAGCTGACTGTTTGAGACTTAGGAGGACACGGCCTTATGTGTGATACATCAATAGTTTCAGTCAGAGAATCTTTGTCATCGTCGTTTTTCAAGTCATGATACTTTACAACGAAATCATTATTGCTAAGCCCAATTATCGTTCCAGAAAACCAGGCTCCACGAAATCCTTCATCATCATTGCTTACTTCCACATGATCTCCTGTTTTAAACTCCAACTTTGATTTTCCCTAGAGAAGAATGAAGTTTGACTAAGGTGAGCAACTAATCAAATTCATTACATGCACACAAACATGCATGCATGCACATACATAAATAAACATTGATGTTAAAATTAAGTAGTATCGAGTCTAAGATGACATCACAGTTTAGGGCACCTTCAGCAAGAAGAAGAAAAATGTAAACTACAGATACAAATGAAGGACATAGTTTATATCAAAACATTAATAATGTGTAGTCCTTAATTGTGGTCACATTTGAAATATGTCAAGAATTATTATTTGAATTGGAACTAACTTTGCGGTTTTAACAATTTAATCCCTTTGCACAGGTTTTGTATAACATAATCATAAGAAATAATTCAGAATTATGAAACGTATTTCGGCTGGATATTGTTTAAAGAAGTCACAATCAATAAAGAGAAAGTAAAACTTGGATCATCACTCGCATGTGATGAATGTTGAGCTATAGGTATTGATTACCACATTAATATAAGTTGGAACCTTCAGGGTTTAGTCAGATAGGCAAATCCTATTCAGAATCAGTAAAATAATGTTCACAAAGAATTATTTAGTAATTGTATGGCTGTCATGGCAACGGTAAATTTACGATTAACACACCATTACCAGTCAATCGGTAATCATTTTTGATTAAAGTCGGTATACCAGTTAAAACGGTATAGTAATGGTAAATTTACCATTTTTAACGGTAAATTATCGATAATTTTTCTTGAACACCAGCAGAAACGGTAATTTTACCAGTCAATTTAGAACATATGTATATTCATCTGACATGCTTTATAACATGCATTTAGAACCAAATAAATGATTAAATTCAGTTCAATAATAAGGTAAAATAATTTCAAATGCACTTATTTTCTTTCTCATTTATGTTTTTTTTATCAATTAGCACTGCATATAGTATAATAAAGATGCATTTTGTACAAAAAAAAAAAAAAAAAAAATCAAGATACAAACTTTGATGGAGAAACGATGATCTACCATAACTACTGTAACGGTTACCAGATTATCGGTATATCAATCGATCGATAACGGTAACAGTAAAGATAAACAATTTTGATTTACCGGTAAAAACGGTAAGTTAACGGTATTTGCCAAATGGTAACGGTAACAATTACCATAACAACTCTAATTAATTGTGACTTTAAGCATAGCAATATAATTGAATATGTACATTATTCAATACATAGCCAAAAATTACAGGAAGACTAATATGTATTCATACCCCCATACCAAGGTTCGAGAATTCGGTTTCGCTCGTTTTAACTTTTTGTGATTTTGGTCAATTTCGCGAGTTTCAGAAGTTTCATTTTTAGTTTCGATAGCATTTTTTATTTGATTTGCCATAATATACTGATAAAATATTCACAACAATAAGATTAAACATGAATAACATACTAAACAAAGTCAAAATATAAATTAACATAACGCCATCTAAGCATCAAATGAGCATTTAATATAACCCAGGCCATCAGATGAGCATTTAGTATAACCTAAATTGAATAATTAATTTACAGAGCCCAACCCATTGACATTTAGCCCTATTAAGTTAACCCAGCAACAAATAACCCTAATTTATGTAGCCCAGCCCATTAAAATTCGGCTAAACCTAGCAACAAATAACCCAGGTCTCTTTATCTACAACTGCGGAAACAAAAAACAAAAAAGAAGCACTGTAAGAATGAACGAAGACAATGAAAAACAGAGGCAAACTGATGACTCTCGACACACACAGAGGCGACCCTCGATGAATAAACAAGGATGATTCTCAAACGAAGGCAATTCACTAACAATGGTGATTCTCGATGAGCAAAGGCACTGTCGATGAACAAGGCGATTCTCGTCTACTGAAGGCAATGCAGTAAGGACCAAATTTGATTATTATTTTTCTTCGATTGTTAGCACGGGATGGGATTTTGACCTAATCCTATCCCGCCTTTGGCCAGGGCCGAATCGAGATCGCCGGAATCTCGAGGTTCCAACCGAAACCTTACACCATGCTCCAAGCACATTCCAAGAAAATAGGTACTCTAGCTATAAAATCCAAATGATCTTGAATCGCCGTAAATATCTTCTGAACAACAGAATAGTATGCCAATTCAAACAATTGAAGGGTCACTAAGTATAACATACATCGAAAATCATGTATTTTCAACATCAAAATAACCCATGTAATAGTGAATGTCTCAAATCTCATTTCTCACCCGAAACGTTTGAGATCACAATTCTGAACTTGGACTAGACGAGATTTAGCGAAATAAAACATTAATTTTTGTTTACATCATATTTAACACTTGTCTTTTCCGAAATATTAATATCTCACGCGCAATTGAGATAAATCTTAATAAAAGATCTCATTTGAAGATGCTTTTTTCCTTTACATATTTCTTAATTTCTTATGTGTCTAAACGAAATTGCACTACAATGTTTTTGTTAGGGGTGGGCGCGGTTCGGTTCGGTGCGGTTTGGACCTCAAACCGTTTCCGCACCGCATCAAACGGTTTTTCAAAAATACAAACCATTATACTAACTATTCAAATGGTTCGGTTTCGGTTCGGTTTCGATGTAATACGATCCGGTTTTGGTTCGGTTCGATTTGAATCCGTATTAAATATGAAACAAGAGAATTGCTTCCATCAGCAATCAATTTACGATTTTATGATGTTGTGCCACCTGAAGGTTAAAACATATAGTGTTATATTGAATTGATATAACTACAAGATACGTTGAAAATAGAATATATATCATTAAAATAAAAAATTAGATAGGAATTTGTTAATTTTTTTATCATAACATTACTGGAGTAGCTATGCGGTTCGGTTCGGTTTAATATGGTTTGGTAACAGTTCAAACCGCAACCGAACCGTATCGTTGCGAGTCGGTTCGATTTGGGTTGTTTTAGAAAGAGAATGTGGTGCGGTTTTTCACGCCGTTTTTACGGTCCGGTCTGGGCGGTTTCCGCATTGCGGTGCGGTTTATGCCCACCTCTAGTTTTTGTTACTAGCTCTCTATGCAAAAAACAGAAGACATTTTGTTTATTAAAAATAATAATTAAGTAGAATTCATTTAGTCAATATAAAAATAATCGTGCAATCACCCACCTCCAAAAGAAAATTTTGTATTATTGTTTTTAACGAATTGTGTATGTTAGTAAGTTTATATCATGGTTTGAGGTTTAGGCCGGAACACCGAAATCCCAACCACCTCGGTTCAGTTTCATTGATCTCTGAGACGAAACCTTAGCTAGATTCTGATTTCATTTACTTGAGAGGAAAGTTTTTTTTTTTTTTTGATATTTTCAAAAATTACAGCTGCCAACTTAAATACATACCTGAAATTATAAATTTCAACCAAAAATCAAAGCTTCAACCTCTTTATCAACCTTAATCTTGTTGGCGATTTCAATCCCGCCTTCAGCTCGTCTTCGACTTCATGTTAGCGTTCGAATCCCGTCAACGATCGCTATTTTTTCCTTTTTTTTTTTTTTTGAGTTTGCAGCAGAGAGCGTTAAGATCGTCCTTTTCGTTTTTTTTTTTACACATTAGCAGAGAGCAATATGCTTTTTACAGCTAGGGTTTAGTGGAATTATCGTATAATATGAGATTGGGTTGTTTTAGGTTGGACTGCGTTATTTCTTATTTCATAAGGTTGTGCAAATCAACTTCAATGCATTTCATGTTTGGACTGGGAAGGGTTAGTAATAGATTCGTATTTCAATTAAATAACGGTTGATTAATAATTAGAACAATAAAGTAATCATGATTTAGTTTATTTGTTTACAATATTGTATATTGTATTCCATTTTTTTTAGACTATATTTTATATTTTATTTACAAGGTTTACTGTTACATTTTTGTTAACAAGTCATTGAAAATTGAAATCGGGACCGAAATTTCCAAAATCATTTAGAACTAAAAAAAATTCAACTGTTTGTGTAATGACCCGCATTGTCAGAAGTATTATAATTAATTTATTTAATTATATAAATAGTGATATAGTGAATTAAATGGTGATTTAATTAAGTAAGTGATGTATTTAATTAATTAATTTAAATAATAGAATAATATATTTAATTCAGAAATAATCAAAATATTGGAAATCACAATATTCTGTGAACGGGGTCATCCCTAAGATTTAATTCAGCTTGGAGTTGAATTATATCGACGAATATATTCAATCGATGTCAGTTTGAACGTAGGATTTTAATATAATTAAAATAGAGCTCGAAATGGCGCGGCAGTTCGCTATTTGGCGATTTGAACTTCAACCGAATGTACAGTGTTCGTTTTAAATCGGATTTCTGTGAAACAAGAAAAGTGTGGAGCTGGTGGAGTATATCTTTCTAGTGGAAGAGAAAAATCGGGATTTTTGTCGTGTAGATTTTGAGATATGTCCAAATCAAATTTTAAAATAGTCGCTATAGAATCGTTTATCGACCATAACGGTTTATTCGATATAACTAGATATCGGGTTTGAATCTAGACAAGGTTCTTTAGAGACATAGTGATAATTTAATTTTTAGAATTTTACTGTAATTTTTAATTAATTTAATAAACAACTTTTTATTTGGAGTATTTTGCACCCTGTAATCAACATTTTTGAGATTTCAAAATATGAGTTAATCTACCGATATTATTATATTTTTGGGATCAGAGCATTGAGCTCGATACAATGGTACCTTTATTTCAGTCGGTACATGAGAGAAATTTTATGTAAATGGGGTACTCTAAATAATATATATATATCCTATGTAATAACGTAACAAATTTCCTTGGTCAAAAATTTAGCCACGCATCTTTTTATCTTAGCCAAAACGTGGAAGCAAGTCCTCCACTAATTCAAAGAAAAATATCCAAAAAGAAATCCCCTATAAATTAACTTCTGCAAACGTTAAACCTAATTCCGCTCTTCTGGAAAATTGAAACCGGCCGTGGTTTTCTTCCAAACGAGAAAAATCCTCAACTTCAATAATCAAAAACAAATTCCTAGAAAACCTATAAATCTCAATACTAGTATATATGGAATCGCTGTTCCAAGCGCTTCAACCTGCCGTGACCCTTCTATGGTTCGATGGTCCCTGTTATCGCTGATATCAGTACATCGTTGAACTCAAAGGGAAGTAGCAGGACGGTAGCTGCGAGTCGATGGCATAGTGAGGTAAAGGATGGAAAAGCTAGGTTCATCGGTGGCGGTTTCATTGGCTGCCGTGAGGTAGACGGTGGTGTCACCGTAATTTGTGGAGCAGGTCTTCGACGCAGGAGCACAAATGAATCTGAGTTTCATGGAAGTGGGATGAAGGGGAAAAGATTGAGATGAGGAGTGTTGTGTGAGTTTTCGGTTGAAGGATGGAGTACGGTTTGAGCAAGAAATGGGTTGAAATGGTGCGGTGTTTAACTGGAAAGAGAAGGAGAATGTCGCATGTGATACCTGATGTTCGAGTTTAGCATGTTAGGTATAGGATGAAAGAGTTTTGGATGGGGATCAAAGCGGTGAAGACGGTGGTTGTTTTCATGGAGGAACGAGGGGGTTTGTTTTTCTTAAGTTGTGGAAATGGTCTGGGAACGTGGTCTCTGCCTGATCGGGGAAGGAGTAAAGGGCTTTTAGAAAGGGTCGGGTATTTTTCACGTTTAGGTGGGCTTTATTAAAGGGTGAGAGGCCCGATAACCAACTTTTATTTAAATTAAAATTATTTAAAAATTGTCTAACTTGTAAATGTTGTAACTATGTCATACGATATCAGAATTTCAAACGGACAGATCCGTTGGAACCGTATGGACGAGAGCTACACACTGGAACTGACTGGAAGTGAAATTGAGCCCGTTACAATTTATGGCGAAATAAATTGCCCATCGCAGTCAAATAACGCAAACCGTTATTTAACGATTAACGCGCCAATGTAAGTAAATCTCACCAACTCTGAACAGTTTATATTTTCATGTTGTATTTTTAGAACTGTTAGATATTGGTTGATTGACTGTGTGTTGACCGTTTGATTGAACTGCTAGTCAGTTAGTTGAATTTCTATATTGATTCTGTTTATCAGAATATATCGTATGGAACTGCAAGTGATGTTAATATTTTTGTCTAACATCTGTGATGCAGGAGAACAGGTTGGAGGAATCCGACTGGATTCCTCAACAGTTATTTTATTGTTTTTCATATATTTTGATATATGATGTGAATTATAACCTGTTGTTGATTGTGTGTGTATGGACGATATTGAACATCGTGATTTGATGTGATTGAATACCATAACATGCCGGAATGTTGATAGGGGAATTTTCAAAGTGATATTTAAAATAGCATATTTATAAAATGGGATATTTATAAATAAGAGATATTTATAAAGTGGAATATTTATAAATAAGAAATGTTTATAAATTGGAATATTTATAAATAGGAGATATTTGAAAAGGAAATAAATTCAAAACATTTCTTTTTGAATGGAAAGGCCTGTGTGGCGAGTTTGGGGATTTTCCCGATGCTCCCGATACAAAGGAGGTTATGGCGAATTTTCCCGGGAATTTAAGGAGTTAGAATATTTCAAGAATAAATTTGAAAAGGAAATATTTGTAAACCATTTACAAATAGAATTGGAAAGGGAACATTATAAAAAGGAAATCATTTTTAAAGTGTAGAACCGTTATTTAAAAGTAAATCTTTTCAAATGAATAAAACGTTGTTAAGAAGGAAATCTTTATAAAGTGAATAAAGTTAATCGAATATAGACATTCGAAAGGAGTTAAATCGAATATGGTATTCGAAGTTAGATAATCAAATATGGTATTAGAAGTTAGTTAATCGAATATAGTATTCGAAGTTAGTTAATCGAATATGATATTCGAAGTTAGTTAATCGAATATGGTATTCGAAGTTAGATAATCGAATATGGTATTCGAAGTTAGTTAATCGAATATGGTATTCGAAGTTAGTTAATCGAATATGGTATTCGAAGTTAGTTAATCGAATATAGACATTCGAAAGGAGTTAATTGAATATGGTATTTGAAGTTAGTTAATCGAATATGGTATTCGAAAGTTAGTTAATCGAATATGTTATTCGAAAGGGGTTAGTCAAGTCGAGTTAGTCAAATAGAGTTAACCAGTTAGAGTTAATCAGTTAGAGTTAACCAGTTGGAGTTAATTAGTTAGAGCTAATCGATTAGAGTTAAAACGAACTAGAGTTAATCAAATATAGTTATTTGAAACAGAGTTAGTCAAACATAGTATTCAGGGTAAGTTGCCATCTTGTACGACTGCTAGCGTAATTCGCAGGGATGTAAATAGCCTACGGCGGTCGGATGTTTCCTGAGGGAGTCAGGCGTAACCATTGTGATCGTTGCGATCTAGAGTCAAGCGAATGGAGTTTAATCGAATATTGGTTATTCGATAGGAGTTAAATCGAGTTGATCGAGTTGAGAAATAAGTTAAGTTAAATAAGTTGAGTTGATCGGGTGGTTAGTCAAGTTAGTCGAGCCTAGTTAATCGAATCGAATTGGTCGAACCAAGTAAGTCGAGTTAAGTTAGTCAAGTTAGTCGAGCCTAGTTAATCGAATCGAATTGGTCGAACCAAGTAAGTCGAGTTAAGTTAGTCAAGTTAGTCGAGCCTAGTTAATCGAATCGAATTGGTTGAACCAAGTAAGTCGAGTTAAGTTAATCAAGTTAGTCGAGCCTAGTTAATCGAATCGAATTGGTCGAACCAAGTAAGTCGAGTTAGTCGAGTCAAGTTAAGTTAGTCGAGTTAAGTTCGTCGAGTTAAATAAATCGATGTTAGTTTCATCGAAAGGAGTTATCGATGTTAGTTTCATCGAAAGGAGTTATCGATGTTAGTTTCATCGAAAGGAGTTATCGATGTTAGTTTCATCGAAGGGAGTTATCGATTATAGTTTAATCGAAGTGAGATTTTCAAATATGAGATATTTGAAAAGAAAGAGTTATCGAATATTAGTTATTCGAAGAGAGATTATCGAATATCGTTTATTCAAGGAGTAATCAAATATAGTATATTCGAAAGGAAGGAATTAATCGAATATAGGTTATTCGAAGAAGAGTTAATCAAATAGAGATTTCTCGAAAAGAGTTAATCGGCAAATTCGATTATATCAAATTCGGGAAAGTACTTGTACTTTTCCAGTGTTTAAATAGAGATTTATTTATTTATAAATAAATAAGTGTTAGGTTAATTATTCACTAATAAGAATAGAAGTTATAATTAAAGTTAGATAATTCGAAAGTAGGGATTATAACGTTATCGTTATAACCAATGTTTTAGATATAGAAGTGGATTAGTAAAATTGAATCCGAGAAAGCCGTAAAGAAGTTGTTAAAGATTAAAAGATAAACTTTGACCATTTCGAAGTTATAACGTTGTTCAGTTAAGGTCTGAGAGGTAATTATACCCCAACTTGAGTGACTTCCTTCTTAACTAAGAAATGGTAAGGTTTGATCGTAAAGAAGTTTTGGAAATGTTTTCCAAATGAGAATCAGAAATGTTTTCTGATAAAAGAAAAATAAGAATTTAGAATATAGGGAAGATAAGTAAATAAATGAACTAAAGAGATTTATGTTAAATGATGTTTGTTCGATATAATTTCCATTTGGAAATAATATCGTTGTTTGCACACTTGTTTTTCTTTGATAGTTAACTCACCGACTATCGAAGTTTTGACCATTTTAACGTTGTTAATATGGAGAGACCGGTTGGATTATTATCCATAGAACCACTCCGTATTGGCATAAGCGTCGTGAATCATATATGCCAAAGATAAGTGAAGACGGAGTAAAATGCAAGGGCTGTTGTATAAGTCTTAGATAACAGTGACTAAGATGGATATACGGAATAGTGCCTTCGGTTTGTCCAGTCCCAGGACAACTTGTATGGACGAAGGTCTGACAGAGTATATCCAATGGATCGCGTAAGTTGATCTGTTCAAACGTATTCACGTTTGGTGGCAGAGGAATTCGTTTCTCTTAGCTGTATACCCGTGTTATTTTTGGATAAGTCAATTTGTGATTTGGCGGGTATGACGATGTGACATTTCTAAGTGAATGAAGATGGATGTCTGACAGAGTATTTCCAGAAAGGTCACGTACATTGATTTCTTCAACCGTACCAAGAGTGGAAGCGGAGAAGGAAACTTCTTTTAGCTGACACGTAATGTACTGTTGTAAACGTCAATTAGTGATTTCGATGGATTTGACAATGTAGCATTCGAAGTGAATCTGATGTAATGATAAAGCGTAGCTTCTAGCCTCATCAACCGGTAAATGACAGAAATCGGGCAGGCAGCATGGCTAAGTCGGTCGCACCGAAGTAGGGTGTATAATCACCTATCTAGAAAATATTCATTTGTTTCTTAAATCTATCAATGTTGTCCCATATATATACGGGAACGGTTGCTGATCCCAACCGTTGGTGATATACATTCGATACACTCAAGCGAAATGAGTGGTCGGTCATGTGTGGCTGAGTTACAAGATGTTCTTGTTGAACTCCAGTGTATCGTTCCTAGAGTACACTGATCGGAAGGTGGTTCCATACCTTGTCATAGTTGGAAATCCATTATCCAATACGTGCTTGCGATTTTGATTGTATACTATATATGTAGAACGTGAGATGAAAGCGTTTCTGCTAGTTGATATCTATTTGGTACATAGATATTATTATAATATCAAAAGGTTTTTGATATAAAGATATTTTGGATTCTCATAAGGGAAAAACCCGTTCCGTTCTGCGGCGTGGTCTTATGAGATATCGTTTACTTGTTCATATACATGGTTTAAACTGTTTTACTCACACCAGTCCCATAACTGACCCGGAGTTTACTTTATTGTTTTCCATAAACTCTTGAGTGCCTAAATTTGTATGGGCAGTCAAGTAGTCGGGTTTTACAGATATATTTAGAGAGCTTGGAGCAGGAGGCTTCAAGATCATATAGCTATAGTTATTTCCGCTGTGTTGTAAGTGCTGTACTCTGATAAGTGCTATTGTATACATAACTGTTATATTTCAAAGTTATGTTATCTATTATATGTTATTCGTTCCGCTGTGAGGTTCGTGTTACTCTGATGTTGTGTTCTTCTTCTTCTTTTATTCTAAGTTTCTATCTTATCTATTCTCACCCTCTAATTTCTTTCATTAATTACCGGGATTTTTCGATGTTTTGGTTATCGACGTCGAGCTTACGTCGATAACCAAAGTCGCTCAAAATCCGGGTCGTTACAGTTGGTATCAGAGCTTAAGTTAAGAATTACTTGGCTCTGTGGCGTGACTCGGTAGAGATAGGGTTAGTAACACCCTAGATTGACTTTGAGTGTATATATACGAGTGTGTATTTGTATTTGATATAAAAATGGTTTTATATTGTGGAGATTCATTGGCTGAGTTGTTTATGAGTTCTGGTCGATCAGTTTGATCCACTGTATCGGTAGGAGTAAATAAACACTCGAATACGATGGACCGACACAGTATGGATATGTGATATATTATCATATATAGGATGTGTTGGTAGTAATTTTAATCAGATAGGATTATAATATGTGAAATGGTTATATATAACCAATCAGAATCATATAAGTAAAGTATATGAAATAAGATGAATTAAATCTGAAATTAAAGTTAGAATTGAAATTAAAAACTGGAAATTCAGATAAGGTGTTTGTAAATGAATCAGGATTGAATATAAGAAAATTTTAAAATCCTGGAAGATTTTAAATTGTTTACAAACCTTGTGAAGGATATTTTGAAAGTGATTTCAAAAACGAAAGTATTTAAAAATGGATTTGAAAGTGATATAGTATTGAACTCACTTCGATAGCTGGAAAATAGATTCTGATGTTGATCATGACATCATCGGTGTACATTTTCGAGTTGATAAGTGACGGATTACTACCGAGGATTTTGTTTTTGAATTATTTGAGAAAAACAAATTGTTTTGGTACTTTGAAATAAACACTTTGATTTTTGATATGATAAAGTGATTTAAAAATTCCCAAGAAAAGATTGTTGAATTAAAACCAATTTAAATTGAAGGTTGGAAAAGCAATTGGAATTAAAATTGAAATCAATTAGGTGAAAATTGAATTAAATCGAGCTAGAATGATATCAAGACAAATTGTGTTGATGAGTTAAGTATTTGGAATCTGAAATTGGAATTTGAATGGAATTCGACTTAAGTATAAGCGAATGATTTGGTTTGACGATATAAAAGTGATTGAGTTTGATTGGGAGGACATTGGTATATGTGGAATGGTAACAGATGGAAATGATATAACGATATACCCGACAAAAAGGTACAAGTTTATATTTGATATAAGCATAAGATTTATAAGCCGAATTGGCAAGCCGCTTGGCTGTTTGATTTTCTTTTAGGTTGAAGAAGGCCCAGAGAGGCGAGTTGGAATTTGAGCTATTGACCAGTACAAAGGAGGTGCTGGCGAAATTTTCCGAATATTTAAAGTGTAGAAAATTTTTAGAATTTTTGAAAATTTTGGTTAGTCGGGATGAATAAATATTTTAGTCGATATTAATTGGTTCAGTTAAAATCAGAAATAAGGGGTAAACAAATCTTAGGAATTCCAATAGATAGGGTCATCCTCTGACTTAGCAATTTCGAGGACGAAATTATTTTAAGTGGGGAAGAATGTAATGACCCGCATTGTCAGAGGTATTATAATTAATTTATTTAATTATATAAATAGTGATATAGTGAATTAAATGGTGATTTAATTAAGTAAGTGATTTATTTAATTAATTAATTTAAATAATAGAATAATATATTTAATTCAGAAATAATCAAAATATTGGAAATCACAATATTCTGTGAACGGGGTCATCCCTAAGATTTAATTCAGCTTGGAGTTGAATTATATCGACGAATATATTCAATCGATGTCAGTTTGAACGTAGGATTTTAATATAATTAAAATAGAGCTCGAAATGGCGCGGCAGTTCGCTATTTGGCGATTTGAACTTCAACCGAATGTACAGGGTTCGTTTTAAATCGGATTTCTGTGAAACAAGAAAAGTGTGGAGTTGGTGGAGTATATCTTTCTAGTGGAAGAGAAAAATCGGGATTTTTGTGGTGTAGATTTTGAGATATGTCCAAATCAAATTTTAAAATAGTCGCTATAGAATCGTTTATCGACCATAACGATTTATTCGATATAACTAGAGATCGGGTTTGAATCTAGACAAGGTTCTTTAGAGACATAGTGATAATTTAATTTTTAGAATTTTACTGTAATTTTTAATTAATTTAATAAGCAACTTTTTATTTGGAGTATTTTGCACCCTGTAATCAACATTTTTGAGGTTTCAAAATATGAGTTAATCTACCGATATTATTATATTTTTGGGATCAGAGCATTGAGCTCGATACAATGGTACCTTTATTTCAGTCGGTACGTGAGAGAAATTTTATGTAAATGGGGTACTCTAAATAATATATATATATATCCTATGTAATAACGTAACAATTTTCCTTGGTCAAAAATTTAGCCACGCATCTTTTTATCTTAGCCAAAACGTGGAAGCAAGTCGTCCACTAATTCAAAGAAAAATATCCAAAAAGAAATCCCTATAAATTAACTTCTGCAAACGTTAAACCTAATTCCGCTCTTCTGGAAAATTGAAATCGGCCGTGGTTTTCTTCCAAATGAGAAAAATCCTCAACTTCAATAATCAAAAACAAATTCCTAGAAAACCTATAAATCTCAATACTAGTATATATGGAATCGCTGTTCCAAGCGCTTCAACCTGTCGTGACCCTTCTATGGTTCGATGGTCCCTGTTATCGCTGATATCAGTACATCGTTGAACTCAAAGGGAAGTAGCAGGACGGTAGCTGCGAGTCGATGGCATAGTGAGGTAAAGGATGGAAAAGCTAGGTTCATCGGTGGCGGTTTCATTGGCTGCCGTGAGGTAGACGGTGGTGTCACCGTAATTTGTGGAGCAGGTCTTCGACGCAGGAGCACAAATGAATCCGAATTTCATGGAAGTGGGATGAAGGGGAAAAGACTGAGATGAGGAGTGTTGTGTGAGTTTTCGGTTGAAGGATGGAGTACGGTTTGAGCAAGAAATGGGTTGAAATGGTGCGGTGTTTAACTGGAAAGAGAAGGAGAATGTCGCATGTGATACCTGATGTTCGAGTTTAGCATGTTAGGTATAGGATGAAAGAGTTTTGGATGGGGATCAAAGCGGTGAAGACGGTGGTTGTTTTCATGGAGGAACGAGGGGGTTTGTTTTTCTTAAGTTGTGGAAATGGTCTGGGAACGTGGTCTCTGCCTGATCGGGGAAGAAGGAGTAAAGGGCTTTTAGAAAGGGTCGGGTATTTTTCACGTTTAGGTGGGCTTTATTAAAGGGTGAGAGGCCCGATAATCAACTTTTATTTAAATTAAAACTATTTAAAAACTGTCTAACTTGTAAATGTTGTATCTATGTCATACGATATCAGAATTTCAAACGGTTAGATCCGTTGGGACCATATGGACGAGAGCTACACACTGGAACTGACTGGAAGTGAAATTGAGCCCGTTACAATTTATGGCGAAATAAATTGCCCGTCGCAGTCAAATAACGCAAACCGTTATTTAACGATTAACGCGCCAATATGAGTAAATCTCACCAACTCTGAACAGTTTATATTTTCATGTTGTATTTTTAGAACTGTTAGATATTGGCTGATTGACTGTGTGTTGACCGTTTGATTGAACTGCTAGTCAGTTAGTTGAATTTCTATATTGATTCTGTTTATCAGAATATATCGTATGGAACTGCAAGTGATGTTAATATTTTTGTCTAACATCTGTGATGCAGGAGAACAGGTTGGAGGAATCCGACTGGATTCCTCAACAGTTATTTTATTGTTTTTCATATATTTTGATATATGATGTGAATTATAACCTGTTGTTGATTGTGTGTGTATGGACGATATTGAGCATCGTGATTTGATGTGATTGAATACCATAACATGCCGGAATGTTGATAGGGGAATTTTCAAAGTGATATTGAAAATAGCATATTTATAAAATGGGATATTTATAAATAAGAGATATTTATAAAGTGGAATATTTATAAATAAGAAATGTTTATAAATTGGAATATTTATAAATAGGAGATATTTGAAAAGGAAAAAATTCAAAACATTTCTTTTTGAATGGAAAGGCCTGTGTGGCGAGTTTGAGGATTTTCCCGATGCTTCCGATACAAAGGAGGTTATGGCGAATTTTCCCGGGAATTTAAGGAGTTAGAATATTTCAAGAATAAATTTGAAAAGGAAATATTTGTAAACCAATTACAAATAGAATTGGAAAGGGAACATTATAAAAAGGAAATCATTTTTAAAGTGTAGAACCGTTATTTAAAAGTAAATCTTTTCAAATGAATAAAACGTTGTTAAGAAGGAAATCTTTATAAAGTGAATAAAGTTAATCGAATATAGACATTCGAAAGGAGTTAAATCGAATATGGTATTCGAAGTTAGATAATCAAATATGGTATTAGAAGTTAGTTAATCGAATATAGTATTCGAAGTTAGTTAATCGAATATGATATTCGAAGTTAGTTAATCGAATATGGTATTCGAAGTTAGATAATCAAATATGGTATTCGAAGTTAGTTAATCGAATATGGTATTCGAAGTTAGTTAATCGAATATGGTATTCGAAGTTAGTTAATCGAATATAGACATTCGAAAGGAGTTAATTGAATATGGTATTCGAAGTTAGTTAATCGAATATGGTATTCGAAAGTTAGTTAATCGAATATGTTATTCGAAAGGGGTTAGTCAAGTCGAGTTAGTCAAATAGAGTTAACCAGTTAGAGTTAATCAGTTAGAGTTAACCAGTTGGAGTTAATTAGTTAGAGTTAATCGATTAGAGTTAAAACGAACTAGAGTTAATCAAATATAGTTATTTGAAACAGAGTTAGTCAAACATAGTATTCAGGGTAAGTTGCCATCTTGTACGACTGCTAGCGTAATTCGCAGGGATGTAAATAGCCTACGGCGGTCGGATGTTTCCTGAGGGAGTCAGGCGTAACCATTGTGATCGTTGCGATCTAGAGTCAAGCGAATGGAGTTTAATCGAATATTGGTTATTCGATAGGAGTTAAATCGAGTTGATCGAGTTGAGAAATAAGTTAAGTTAAATAAGTTGAGTTGATCGGGTGGTTAGTCAAGTTAGTCGAGCCTAGTTAATCGAATCGAATTGATCGAACCAAGTAGGTCGAGTTAAGTTAGTCAAGTTAGTCGAGCCTAGTTAATCGAATCGAATTGGTCGAACCAAGTAAGTCGAGTTAAGTTAGTCAAGTTAGTCGAGCCTAGTTAATCGAATCGAATTGGTCGAACCAAGTAAGTCGAGTTAAGTTAGTCAAGTTAGTCGAGCCTATTTAATCGAATCGAATTGGTCGAACCAAGTAATTCGAGTTAGTCGAGTCAAGTTAAGTTAGTCGAGTTAAGTTCGTCGAGTTAAATAAATCGATGTTAGTTTCATCGAAAGGAGTTATCGATGTTAGTTTCATCGAAAGGAGTTATCGATGTTAGTTTCATCGAAAGGAGTTATCGATGTTAGTTTCATCGAAGGGAGTTATCGATTATAGTTTAATCGAAGTGAGATTTTCAAATATGAGATATTTGAAAAGAAAGAGTTATCGAATATTAGGTATTCGAAGAGAGATTATCGAATATCGTTTATTCGAGAAGGAGTAATCAAATATAGTATATTCGAAAGGAAGGAATTAATCGAATATAGGTTATTCGAAGAAGAGTTAATCAAATAGAGATTTCTCGAAAAGAGTTAATCGGCAAATTCGATTATATCAAATTCGGGAAAGTACTTGTACTTTTCCAGTGTTTAAATAGAGATTTATTTATTTATAAATAAATAAGTGTTAGGTTAATTATTCACTAATAAGAATAGAAGTTATAATTAAAGTTAGATAAATCTAAAGTAGGGATTATAACGTTATCGTTATAACCAATGTTTTAAATATAGAAGTGGATTAGTAAAATTGAATCCGAGAAAGGCGTAAAGAAGTTGTTAAAGATTAAAAGATAAACTTTGACCATTTCGAAGTTATAACGTTGTTCAGTTAAGGTCTGAGAGGTAATTATACCCCAACTTGAGTGACTTCCTTCTTAACTAAGAAATGGTAAGGTTTGATCGTAAAGGAGTTTTGGAAATGTTTTCCAAACGAGAATCAGAAATGTTTTCTGATAAAAGAAAAATAAGAATTTAGAATATAGGGAAACAGGAGATAAGTAAATAAATGAACTAAAGAGATTTATGTTAAATGATGTTTGTTCGATATAATTTCCATTTGGAAATAATATCGTTGTTTGCACACTTGTTTTTCTTTGATAGTTAACTCACCGACTATCGAAGTTTTGACCATTTTAACGTTGTTAATATGGAGAGACCGGTTGGATTATTATCCATAGAACCACTCCGTATTGGCATAAGCGTCGCGAATCATATATGCCAAAGATAAGTGAAGACGGAGTAAAATGCAAGGGCTGTTGTATAAGTCTTAGATAACAGTGACTAAGATGGATATACGGAATAGTGCCTTCGGTTTGTCCAGTCCCAGGACAACTTGTATGGACGAAGGTCTGACAGAGTATATCCAATGGATCGCGTAAGTTGATCTGTTCAAACGTATTCACGTTTGGTGGCGGAGAAATTCGTTTCTCTTAGCTGTATACCCGTGTTATTTTTGGATAAGTCAATTTGTGATTTGGCGGGTATGACGATGTGACATTTCTAAGTGAATGAAGATGGATGTCTGACAGAGTATTTCCAGAAAGGTCACGTACATTGATTTCTTCAACCGTACCAAGAGTGGAAGCGGAGAAGGAAACTTCTTTTAGCTGACACGTAATGTACTGTTGTAAACGTCAATTAGTGATTTCGATGGATTTGACAATGTAGCATTCGAAGTGAATCTGATGTAATGATAAAGCGTAGCTTCTAGCCTCATCAACCGGTAAATGACAGAAATCGGGCAGGCAGCATGGCTAAGTCGGTCGCACCGAAGTAGGGTGTATAATCACCTATCTAGAAAATATTCATTTGTTTCTTAAATCTATCAATGCTGTCCCATATATATACGGGAACGGTTGCTGATCCCAACCGTTGGTGATATACATTCGATACACTCAAGCGAAATGAGTGGTCGGTCATGTGTGGCTGAGTTACAAAATGTTCTTGTTGAACTCCAGTGTATCGTTCCTAGAGTACACTGATCGGAAGGTGGTTCCATACCTTGTCATAGTTGGAAATCCATTATCCAATACGTGCTTGCGATTTTGATTGTATACTATATATGTAGAACGTGAGATGAAAGCATTTCTGCTAGTTGATATCTATTTGGTACATAGATATTATTATAATATCAAAAGGTTTTTGATATAAAGATATTTTGGATTCTCATAAGGGAAAAACCCGTTCCGTTCTGCGGCGTGGTCTTATGAGATATCGTTTACTTGTTCATATACATGGTTTAAACTGTTTTACTCACACCAGTCCCATGACTGACCCGGAGTTTACTTTATTGTTTTCCTTAAACTCTTGAGTGCCTAAATTTGTATGGGCAGTCAAGTAGTCGGGTTTTACAGATATATTTAGAGAGCTTGGAGCAGGAGGCTTCAAGATCATATAGCTATAGTTATTTCCGCTGTGTTGTAAGTGTTGTACTCTGATAAGTGCTATTGTATACATAACTGTTATATTTCAAAGTTATGTTATCTATTATATGTTATTCGTTCCGCTGTGAGGTTCGTGTTACTCTGATGTTGTGTTCTTCTTCTTCTTTTATTCTAAGTTTCTATCTTATCTATTCTCACCCTCTAATTTCTTTCATTAATTACCGGGATTTTTCGATGTTTTGGTTATCGACGTCGAGCTTACGTCGATAACCAAAGTCGCTCAAAATCCGGGTCGTTACAGTTTGAAATCGAAACCGAGTTCTCGAGCCTTGGTTTATATTTAGATAACAATTATCATAAATATCTTTAAGCTGCCAAATTTGAACGCTTAATTTACTTCGAGATCGGCTTTAAAATTTAAAATGTCAATCCGAGATGTAGATCTAAGTTACACTCATCTTACCCAAGATCTCGTCATATATGAGATATTGTGTGTAGAATTCATAATACGAAACACGACCGAAATAAACCTTGAGTGAATATACAATTAATCCAAGTAAAATAAAACTTGCCTTTGTACAGGTAATCATTTAGAACAATAACGGGAAATCATAAGGAGATTTTCTGACTAAGATTTTTCTTATTCAAAAATACTGTTTCATAATCCATATAAAATCGTTCTCACTTTTACCCAACAATTTAAAAAACACAATGTATATTTCAAAGAAATTTGGATTTGGGATATGTTTTGTCACTTACAAATTAAATGCTCTTTTTAATACCCAGTGTATGCCGTATTCAAAAAACGTGACTTGATATGCACCATATACTTTTCATAGATGAAAATATAACCAACTTCTATGTTTGCCTGACTAACTTGCACTCTTGGTATTTACATGAACTACCAATTTTATAAAAATGTAAGCAACATTTCCAACATTGACACAAAAAATTCAAAGTTAATTACGAAAATATTGAAATAATCATTAAATGAAGAGAGGATTTTGAATTTATATCAAACGTTTAATATCATTTTTGTTGATCTTCTGTTTTTTATTAATGTATACTGGTTGGGCCAAAGTATGGATGTGAATTGATTAGGGAATGGATTGCGAAGTGTGTATTTCAACTGAAATGCCATGAACTTTGGATCAACGAATATCAAATATGTACTAAAAAAATGAAAAATGGTTATATAAGTTTAAAACTCGAAGAGAGCGTGATTGAATCAGTAAAATATGAATGGGTCATTATATTAAACTTCAAAATACTGATGTGTTCCTGTTCGTCTCAACTAAAGTTTGATGTGAGAGAAATATGAAAACATTCAAGCCAAATAGCATACTCCTACGGCAAATATTGCTAGTCACTTGGTTGTTCTTTCTTAATATTGCTGATCAAACTTGAGAAGGAAAAAAAGATAGAAGAGTCTATCAGTGCATGAATAGTTTAGTGTCTATGAACTGCTACAAGTAGCATTCAATGTAAAATGTTATCGTGTTGATAGTTGTGGGTTTGAGATTTACGAATGCATGTACCATGTAATAATACTCTTAACCTTCTTTGAATTCTTAGCAGGTTCTACTACAGAAAAAGTAGTTAGGAGTATGATACCATATTCAACATACAAATATCAAAAGATTCAAGTGTAATTTCTTACAACCACAAACTTCAGTGAAATGTCACTAAATAAATTTCTAAGGATTATCAAAAGATTCAAGTGTAATTTCTTCAATAGCTGTCTTCAGCTGTTCTTCTTTCGAAGGTTATGAACTGATTTAACTCTAAATCGTTTTGATGGATAAATAAACTTAGTTCCGAATACAAAACAAGATGCAATGCAAGTTGGGAGCTGCATGTACAAGCAGCAAATACAACCCTGAACAATAAATTCATCTATTGACACCCTTTAATATTACTCGGAAGGTGCTAGACTAACAGAAAAGAGAGGTAACGGGATGTGCGGGAAAGCATGCAATGGTTGGATATCTGGAAGGGGTAAGCAATTCAACGGTAATGATTGTAGCCTCAATTTTTGACCAAATTATTTCCGGTTAAAGTAGTTTTGTTGATATTACTCACACCTGTTAGCTTCAATTAAGAAAATTTGGAAGTAACTGATAAACAGCAAACAAAGAAGATCAGCTATTGTTAACCCAGATCTGTAACAACTAGCAACCACACGCTACAGAAAAAATGTATCCTAGCTAAAATGCAACCAACTAGCCAACAGTTTAAATTGCACTAGAAAGGACTATGACTCCTCGGAGGCAAACACATTTGAATAATACCCAAAGTACATAAATGGCTGCTTTGTACAATTCAGTAAATACAACAGTTTGTGTGCAATTGTTTTTGTCAAGACATGCTTGATGGAACTTTTAAAATACTATTCGGAACTATTATTGCCTTTTCCCCAAATGTTCTTATCTAAACCACTTATTCAGATTTTAAAGTTAGCTTTTGAGATTTCAAATTTAAGAAAAATTAAAATTTTGAAGTTTAAACTTGTCAAAACCCAATGTTTTATAATTTGAAAATTGAAGTGTTTGAAATTTAGTGTTTTAAAAACATAATGGAAATTAATTTTTCTCTCAAAATCAAAAACTTCCAAATTCTGAGAAGTATATTTTAATCAAAGTACCAAAGATTCTAAGTTAAAATAAAAACCATTACCTTTGAAAATTATGATTCTGAACAATAGAAATTCCATATTAATCATTTCAAAAATTTATTTTCCAACACAAATATATTTCTATAACCTTCCCGGTATTCAAATTTCTCTTAATTCATACATGTTGTAACTTAAAATATTCAAACTTAAAATTTTAATATTTTAAATTCCTCCTTTAATAAATCATTATTATTATTGTGGAAAGAACCACATTTCATAATGCTAAGCAGAAGTTTTGAAATGCAAAGGAACAAGTAAATAATTATAAAGCATTCAGCAATCTGCATTCCGCAGTCAGCATTTTGAAATGTCTAACAATATAGCTAATTATCAAGCAAATAAAACGAACCTTCAGGTCCGCAGCCGAAATCCAGTTATTGTCAATCCAATCTAAATGAACTCGAATCTCATCAGTACCAAATTCAACCTCTTTATCCTTCCCTTTGCTGCAAAACCTAACGACGTATCTCCACTTCCCGCCGGCTCCTTCAATAACCTTTACCACTTCGCCAATCCACCAGCCGTCGTCAAAAAAAGCATCCACTTTTTCGCCAATTTGAAACTGTGTAATATCCCGAGTAGGAGGACGTGGCCGCAAATGGGATTCCTCGACTGTTTCTATGAGCTTTTCGTTAGAGTCGTCAACTAGGGTTTCGTACTTGATCGAGTAGCTGTTGAGGGTGGGAACGTGCTGGAGGATCTGGGCCAGGTGAAAAGAGCCCTTGAAGCGTTCGTCTTGGCCAATTACTTCTATTTTGTCGCCGGAGTCGAAACTTTTTGCAGGCATTCTTTTGTTGTAACAAGCTAGGGTTTTTGAGGTTTGGCGGGAATAATTGCCGCCAATAGTCCGCCACGAAATGCTGGTTACGGTGGAACAAAGGGGAGAATTTGAGCGGAAACTTTAAGGGGGAGAATTTGAGAATTTGAACGAAATATTTCAGCGAAGAATTATAGCGAAATTTTGGTTAGCGGAGAATGCGTTTAGCGAGTATTCGAGCGGAACATTTTATTTATATTTTGTAATTTAATTAATTACCGATTAAAATATAACATTATAATTATTACAGAATGACACAGTTAACAAAACATAACGGTCCATTACATAAAAACAGTACAGAAAGCGATACATTGCAGAAATACAAAAAAAGTAGATAAAGTGATACATTGCAGAAATCTATTAGTGCAATCCTGCTGCAACAAGCTCGTCTCTTATTCTATCGCGACGCACTGCCATATCAGGGCTGCCATGATATCGTTGAACTGGTGCTAGGTCATTATTGCCTATGTTTCTCACGTCGGCGTATTCTTGTTCATACTCATCCGGAATTGAGTTAAACTGAGGATCAACCGGTTTTATAATAGCGGTAGATAATGCTAGGACGACATTTAAAACAGCGTGAAAATAATTAAAGATTGTGCAACCTGACCTTTGAAATCTTCCAACCACTTGTCTGTTTGAATTAGAGGTGGCAATAGTCCATAAAAATATTCCAACCGCTTCTTGAACAGTAACGTTTTCCGAAGTAGTCAATCCGCAATTTTCCAGCCTATCGCATAACGAAAGAAAACATAATCGTTTCACACGAAACTGCCTTTGACATTTTCCCTGATGACCGTTAAGTATGTCGTCTATCCACAACAAACCATATACGTCGAAGTATGCATCCGACGTCCTATTTCGCGTCGTCTGTCACATAAGTACTCTCCAATTAGTACAATATATTCCAAATCTTCTGAATCGGAATCACCATCATCTGAAAATGGATTTTCCATTGCTATCACTTCAAGGTTGACATAAAAATATAAGACGAAGAGGGTAGAGAAGAGGTGAGGATGGAAGAAGGGTTGGAAGAAGGGCTTATAAGGGGGTAAGGAGGGGGGATAAAGTGGGCAAGAGAAGAGGCAATGGCTTAAAGTTGAGTCGTTTTCTATGGACGCGTCCAAAGCCAACGGCTCAACTTTGAGCCGTTGGCTTAACGGTCCTTAATGGACCGTTTAGCGTCGGACGCGTCTGTTGTTAAACGGTCCATTAAGGACCTAAAGAACGCAGCCTTAGCGTAGAATTGTAGTTAGCGAAGAATATGTTTGGTGCGTTAAGCGGAGAATTTGAGCAGAGCATTTAAGCGAAGTATTTTATATTTATTTTGTAATTTACACTACAACAAAATGACCCTATTACAACGGTGGAACACCGTTGTAATATACTCTTTTACAACGGTGGGCAAACCATCGTGTATTAAGAAGTTGTAATAGACTCATATCTTTTACAACGTTTTTACACTGTTGCAACACCGTTGTAATATGTATATTTTACAACTTTTTTCCACCGTTGTAGTAATACATTTTACAAGGGTGGAACACCGTTGTAATATACATTTTACAACGGTGGGCAAACCATCGTGTATTAAGAAGTTGTAATAGACTCATATCTTTTACAACGTTTTTACACTGTTGCAACACCGTTGTAATATGTATATTTTACAACTTTTTTCCACCGTTGTAGTAATACATATTACAACATTTTTGCACCGTTGCAGTAATATATATTACAACATTTTTCCACCGTTGTAGTAATTCCTACTACAATTAATTATAACAATATGATTTTTGTTTCGTTATACATTACATTTCATATAAAAATAAATATTTATATTGAATAAAATGATACTACACTGATCTGAAATAATCAATTAAATATTTTATTTCAATATTTGAATTAGTACAACTTTCTGATCCACTACCGTACAACTCACTTTTACATAATACAGTCATAACAATACATACATTCCTCACTACAAACTGATCACTCAATACACTCAGTTACATACACACTTTCGTATAAATATACATACACACTGACATACACCAAGTCTTTATGCTCCAGCATCCCCAATCGATCATCCATTTCAACATCATGCTCATCGTCAAATATCCTTATTACTCTGTGTCATTCATTCATGAGTACAGTGATGCCCAAATGCATATATATTTTGCATTTCATTTATTTTTGTGTCGAAAAAAATCAATTTATATATATATATATATATATATATACACATACATATTTATATATATATGCATGCGCGCGCACACACACACACATATATATATATTTTTTTTATCGGTATTGTGGACAGAATTATATATCTTCCCGGACAGACAGCCTAAAAACTGCTACTTTACCCAGAACTATGGGAAAAAAATAGCATGCAAAACCTTATTTCTGAGGTAGAAACCTTACTTGGTCTTGGATTCTTCAGCCAAACCAATGAAATTTTCATACTTTTTTCCATGCTAACTCCCACTCGAGTATCTATTAGAAAAAACATTTTGCCTTGCATTAGTCGCATATTAATAACAACAGATGGCACCAATAAAGCATAGATATCAACGTTTTATTTCAGCAATTTCGGCTAAAAATATGGTCTGACATGGTTCCCACAAATTATTCAGCTTAACCATGATCTATATTATACACATTTACTAACCCAACATATCGTTTGATAGTGAATTAGTGGTATTAGATATTGAAAACTGGATATTCCATCAGCTAAAACTTGTTGGTAGCAAAATTTAATTTAATCATAAGCATGAATCAAAATCAAATGAAATCCTGTCAATACTTAGATGCATGCTACTAACATCTTTGCAACTCCTAATCCAAAGTGGGATCAAAGGAGAATTATCGGGCCTAGATAACGTTATCTATTCCAATATACAGACATAAGAGTTATGTGTAACAATTATAAATTGTCAACAACAGTGCATTTACGCAAAACAAACAAGCTAGTTACTTGGACCAATGAAGAACATAAGGATAAGGAAAATTGGCAACCATCTATTTCTAAGTGTTTTATTCACTAAGAGTGAGGTACATAGTTCTAGACAAACATATTAACACTTCAAAGACTAATATGAAATCGAAACAATTTAACACAATTTAACACTTCAAAGACAATCAATAAGAACTCCGACAAAGCACAACCGACTAGCAACCCAAAACCACCGAGCAATACCAACAAATCCTAAAGCTAACCAAAGCACAGACAACTCAAGAACGACCACACTAACACCCAAGTCAAAACACTCACAGCACAGATGACATATCCAAGTTCCAACCAAGTCAAACAAACAAACCAACAAAAGCCACCACAGTCACAATACCTTAAATTCCAATAGTGATGCTTCAGTACAATGAAGATATTGACAACATCTGGCACACTGGAATAAGTTTAATCCACAGCATATAGTAACTGCGAGATCTGAAAGAGGATTAGTGAGCTACGAACAAGGCCAAGACGTGCGTTCCCCCAAAACTTTTAAGGTGGGAAATAACAAATCCAAAACTTACCGTATTCAGCAAATCCAAAACAGATCCGCAAAACAGATCGACTAAGAGGAGAAAACCAGAAAAGAGGCGGCCGATTAAGTAGAGATAGAGGAAGAAAGGCGAGCTCCTACCCACGACGATGAAAGCTAGGGCTAGAGGACGGAGAAGAGAGGGGACAAGAGGAAGGGATACGACGAGGAAAAGAAGAGCAGAAGAGCGGAAACTGAAGAAGAGAATGGGGCGGCAGAAACCCTAGTCACCATTGTAGGACAGGAAAGCTCGATTGCGTTTTAGTTTTTGATTTGGGGAAACGAATGGTTGGAGGCAGGTCGATATTGATTTAGGGGAAGAATGGGTGGACGCAACTGTTAAAAAAAATACGAAGTAGGTCGGTGCTAATTTTTCGGTTTCCCGCTTAAACTTGAAGTAGTTGGAGCCAATTTTTTTGGTTTTCCGCTTAAAATTTGGATTGAACTATTAAACTATCCCTAAAAATAGCTGCAGCGCGGAGCTGTTACTTATTTAATATATGTTTTTATCATTAATTTCAATTATTATTTTAGTTAATTATAAATTATTATTATTATTATTATTATTATTATTATTTACTATTGATTTTTAACTTACAATTGTTACTTAATTAACGATTGTTGTTAAATTTTGAGTAAGATTCAAATTCAATAGTACACAAAATGTACCGTTTCGGACGGAGCGCTGCACCCTGGACCCCCGCGACCTGACCGGGCAGGTCGAACCCCGTTAGCGGGGGCGTTGCCCCCGCACCCCCACCTTGGGGGGTTGCCACCCTCCTCCGTAGGGATCATATTTGACAAAAGATTTTGGAAAAACTTTCAATAACGATTACTTATTAAAAAATATTATATACTAAATATTAATTACTACTAATAGTCATGATTAATTATAAATTAATTATTTATTAATTGTTATTTACTTATTGATTATTAACCGCTCATTAGTTATTACTTACTAATTAATTACTAGTACTTAATAATGAAGTAGTTATAAATAATTATTTTTAATTAAATATTTAATATTTATATATTGATTATTATTAAATAATTACTAATTGGTTGTTAATTAGTAATTATTAGTAGGAATTATTTATTTATTGATGTATTTTTAATTAAATATTTAATATGTATTTATTGATTATTAATTAATAATTACTAATTGGTTGTCAATTACTAATTATTTGCATGAATTATTTATTTATTGAAGTATTTTTAATTAAATATTTAATATTAATATATAGGTTATTAATTAATAATTACTAATTAGTTGTAAATATTAATTATTAAAAATTATTTAATGAAAATAATTAATATTATAATATAGTCATATATTACAACAGTCAAAAAATAAAAGTTGTGATAGGCTTTTATTACAACTGTCAAAATAACACAGTTGTTAAAAATAAATTCATTACAACTTTTCTGGAAAAAAGTTGTAAAAAACATTTATTACAACGGTGCTTTAACCACCGTTGTAAAATTAAAGTTGTAATATGGTGTTTTTGTTGTAGTTACAATGGTGTTTATACCACCGTTGTAAAAAACCATTTATTACAATGGTGCTTTTACCACCGTTGTAAAAACCCATTTATTACAACGGTGCGTTTATCACGGTTGTAAAATTAAAGTTGTAATATGGTGTTTTTGTTGTAGTGTTAATTATTTAATGACTAAAACTTAACAATATGATTCCAATCAGTACATAATAATATTTCATATCAGTTCACCACATAATAATATTTCATACCAGTTCACTAAATAATAAAACGAAAACATACAACAAACTACTAACGTCTGCGGAATCTAGAAAGATGATAACTCATGTACCCCCATCAACTTCATATCAGGCAAGGTCTCAACCACCTCCAAAATAGACCGGTCAAGACGAAAAATCTCAATAATATCTCACTTGTCGACATCGGTGATGGGCGAGAGAATGGCATAGCATCAGTCCACCGCCATGGAGAAACGCTCTGTTTGAACGAAGGCCGGTTCGGGAGGAGCTGCCCTACTAGATGTGGCGTGTGTCGACTGCCTCCGTGCAGACTGAACCGGCGGTGGACTATCTGCGGTGGCCGGGGGAGTAGGGGGTATCTGATAACTGCAAGTGTTTGCGCCAATGCAGCCCCAAAAAGCTGGTCCTGCTCACGAAACTTCAGAGGTGGTTGTCTCTTAAACCTTGGTTACATGCGTGCAGCCTTATGCCACCAGTCATTTGATCTATCCAAGCGGTCCTGTGAAGCATCCCAAAAACCGTCAGGTATCTGTAACAGTGCATTCCATGAAATCCAGACCCTCTTCAGATTATCTCATTTGTTTTTTATTTGGTTCTGAGTCATCCCGTCCTCAAACATCTCATTGAATTCAGTCTGCACAGCAGTGAGGAATCTGTTGGATCCTCGAAAATGAATATTATTGAGGCATATGTCTATGAAAGCCTCAGTGCGGTCCACTGACCATAAAGCATTCGGGGCGTTGAAAGAGCCAGAAGCAGAAGCAGAAGAATGTGTCATTTAACTGAAAGAAAAAATAGAAATAAAAAATAAACGTAAACATGAAAAAAAAACCTTAAGGAGGCAGAACGAAGCAGAAGCAAGAAGAAGGAGGAAGAAGTGTGGAGAAGGGAAAGAGGGAGGAGATTTATAGGGGGGAGGGGGAAGGAGCCAACGGCTCAAAATTGAGTCGCTGGCTAAACGGTCCTAAAAGGACCGTTGGGTAATGGACGCGTCCGACACGTCCGACGCGTCGGTTACCCAAACAGTCCGTTTGGACCAAAGAACAGGGCCTAAGAATGTATGCATGAGTCCATGACTTTCATTGGGTTATCGATTTGAAGCATTGCAATCCATACACATCTAAACTATCACCATCACCATTTAAATAACAATTAAAATCATTACCTAAAAAATAATGTAAAAACCTCTTCTGTTGATCATGCAAAACAAATTGAATAAATAACCATTCAGTTTTGCATAACTTTACGTTGCACTGATCGTAATGGTTTATAAAACCGTATAAAATAACTGTTACTCATTTCGCTTTAGGCTGATGAATCACAGATATTAAACTACGATCATACACATGCACGTCTAAATTTCATGAGAAAGAATTAAACTTGTATTATCATTATTAAATTATTGTATGAGTGTAGTAATCACATTTTCTGCATATTCATTTTGAGTTGAGTAATGTAGTATTATGATGAGAATAAGCAAACAAAAATTGATCATCATACCAGATTCAAAACACAACATTTGGTGCTTGGACGTCTGCTTATTCTTATAACTAGTTAGCCTGGAATCACAATATCATTTATTTTAATTTTCTTCCTCTTCTGAATTTTAATTTTGACATATTAAGTCAAAATGTATCTTTATCGTATAATTGTTTAAATTATATCGTCAAAGTCAAACTGAGATGTTGACAAAAGATATCCTTTGTTATACTTTACATGAAATGTATTTAGCTACTCTCACTTTCGATTTTATAGCCATATGAAACATGTCTACCATAAAAAAAATATACCCTCACTTTCAAATTATATTTCCTTGAATTTATAAACATTGGTCTTATAGTTCGATTTAATCAAAAAATGGCCAACACACACTTTCTTTCTTTCTTTTTAAAAAAATTTGTGCATTGGTGTCTTAGCCACTTAGACAATGATGCTTTGCCAACACTTCCATTTTTAATTTGTAGTCTACCGTTATCGCTACAAGGAAGCACGGCTATTGCAACAACTCTGAGTCATTGGCGGATGTTGGAATAGCGTTCAAGATTTCTTATAGTTTTCAATGATTTTCAATGAAAACAACGAACACTTTCCGACGGCTACATCAACGACTCTAAAGTACCAATAAGCTGTTGAGAGCCATTGGAAAATCATGACCAATAAGTCATTGCAATCCTTTGGTACCCATTGATAATCTGGGTATTTTTTATATATATAACAGCAAGTCATTCATCTTTCAGTCACTCAACAAATAGCAATGTCCACTTTCACTCCGTTCCACACATTATATATACATATATATATATAACATATTATAACGACAACAATATAAACATCCAACATAAATCAACACGAATATATACAACATAAACCATCCAAACACCAAATCCTCAATGTTGCACATCATCAAAACAAACGTATACCAACAAAATACATCCAAACATAACATCCTCACTAGCTCCAAGCCAATATATACAACATCAAAACACAATCATCACCAACTCCAAGTCAATGTGTACATAATCCAAGCACAAACGTAACAAAACGTACCTCTCAAGCATCATCTTCGCCTCCGGAAACACCAGACAACGAAGGGAAGCCACCATGTTGCTAGACATACTCCACAAGACATTGATTTAGCTGCTCAATTCGTATAGCTCGAAGATGGTCCTGCAGCTGCTCAATAATGGCTCTAAGCTCTTTTATTTCAGCTTTGTCTTGAGCTTTCTCCTATGTCTTTTGAGCTGTCCGAGCCTGCAAATAGAATGAAAACTGTTCAGGTCAATATTATAATTATTTTCTTACTAAGCAATGCGTATTTCAAAAAATAGAAACGCAAATGCTATTAGAGCATTTATCATCTAAACTACGTAAAATAATTAACATCTAGATGTTGTTGGAGATGCAGAATAAGAATCTTAAGGCAAGTTAAACACTAGAGGGGGTGAATAGTGTTTAGTGGAATCTATAAGCTTTCTTGAAATCTTATTGAATAAAACACGCAGTATACAAATCACAAAAACAAACAAACAAACACAGAATCAATCATAGAATGCAGAAAGTAAAAATAAAAGCAATAAAAGGAAAGTACGCACCAGGATTTTATACTGGTTCGGGACTCCTCTACATCCAGTCCTACACAACATTGAGTTGATGCGGAACTTTATTCAACAATATCTAATTACAATCATTGATATCAGGGCTAAAAGGGCACACCCCAACCGATTCTAAATACAGTGAGACGTTATTGATTTACCGGACTACAACTTTACACCCATCGATTTCTGGGACAATATCGCACCCAGACACTTTGAATGGGACAAGACCATAACCTTTTCTTATTAGTTTTTGTAGTATTAACTCTATAGGACTTTATCGTGAGATCTTTGATTACAAACATCCTATAACTCTTGAGAAGCGCTTGAATTTAGAGAGTATTTGATTTAGAATTGAAAGAGAAGAAGAATGATATGATTTCAATTGAAATCGACAGAGTATAAATGTAGAAAATCAAGAATTAAAGTGCTCTACTGGTAGGAAGTTAAGATAGGAAAAAGAAGATGAAAATTTATTTATTTTTTTGAATTATGGAAGGTATTTATAGGTTTCCAATAGTCACAACGTGAAAATATTTAAATTCAAAAGACATTTCTTTTCAAATTTCAAAAATGCCCTAACGGATAGTATGTTGACATGCCTATTTCTATATGTCGACATATGCTAGGCAAAGTTCAAAATTAAAAGTTTAAATCAATTCAAACAATTTTTAACTAAACTATAGTTAATTCAGAGATAAAAATAAATAAATTCTTTTAAATTTAAACATTCTTTTCAAAGTAAAATATATTTTAAAAACTTATATCAAGATATACTTAAAATATTTAAGAAATTAAATATAAAAGTCTAAATATATAAAACTATATATATTAAGAAACTTATTATAACCAAGAAGTTTGAAATATAAATATTCAAGTAAAACTTTAATTTGAAAAATAACTTTGAATATAAACTTAGTTTTCAGGAGTATAGAAAATCACTACAAGGAGTTAAAATATTATTAAAACAAATAATTAAACATTCTGAATAAGGGAGTAATTTTGAAATCATTTGAAAACAAGCTTTAAAATCAAGCTAATAAATTTGAAATCAAGATTTGAATTTTAAAATCATAATTTGGATTTGAAAATAAAATCAAGTGCTAACCAGAATTTTAACAAAAATTTTAAACATACTGACTCTATAATTCTTGAATTCTTGAAACTCATGAGTCTTGAAACTTGAACTCTTCTATTTGAAATCTTGATTCTTGTAAACTGTATAGTCTTCAATTATAAAATGCCTGCATAGATTTCCTGTATATATACACACACACACACACACACACACACACACATATATATATATATATATTCTAGAGATTTGCGTTAGTATATATTTTATAACAATAATAATAAAATCATCATGAATAGAATATCTGGATATCACGAGCAGCTCTTAGCGTTCGTTAATGGGGACTGGGTTTCTTTTCAATCCACCTTCATTTTTCTTTCTTTTATCTTTTATCGCGGTATCTTTTTCACCTTTCTCCGTCTTTCCACTTCACCTTCCTACCCTTCATCTCAAGCTTAACCTAGATTTCCCCATTAGGGCGTTCTAGTTGTCTCGTGCTAAAACCGAACACCTTTTCTTCTTCCGTCACTCAGAAGTGCTTAGTCCTCTCCCTTTTGTTATGCTTAACACGGTGACACATATGCTGATTCATGTTTCCTCTTTGTTTGCTATTTTGGGTGTTGGCAATCATTCTTGGTTGTACTCAAGTTATCGTCTTTCCAGCTATGAGCTTTGCTCGAAAACTACTAGATCTCGTGTATATGGGTTTGTCTCCAACTTTTGTCAGTTTTCTAAGGCAGATTTGATGATTCGGCTTTGTGTTTTAGCCCTTTTGTGTTTTGACTTGTTCTAGCTTGGCAATTTTGAGTTTTTTCTTTGTTATTTTTTTCGTTGTTCGATTTTGGTGGCTTGGAGGCTTTGTTGGTTTTCACTATGGCGAATTTCTGTTGAAGCCTGGCTTCCCGGCGAAAGTTTCTGCTTCGGGGAAGTTTGGCTTGTCAGCAGAGGTTGTTGATTTATTTTTCTGCCTTGCCTCCTTCGATGAAAGTTTATACAGGCATTTTTTCATGTAGTTGTTCAAAGGTAGTTTGCTATGCCATGGTTCTATTGTCGTTATGTAATTTCTCTGAAGCTTGTTCTAGATGTGTTCAAGTTTGTCGATGCGCTCTGGTTCAGTCACCTTGGTGACTTAAATTTTGTTGCAGAGTGGGTGTAGTGAATTTGGTTTCAAAGATGAGATGTACTATGCGTACACTATTTAAGTGATGTTGAGATGTGATGATCCTCCTGCTCACTGTCCAAGATATTGTTGCCACAGTGTAGCCGCATCCTGCTGTCCTGTGTACCTTACTATGTATTTTATTTGGCAGTTATGTAATAAACTCCCTACGTGCAGAATGAAAAATTGTAGTCTAGTGACTTAGCTAGCTCCAGTGCTATTAGCCTGATAGGTAGAGTTGAAAAAACACTATAAACTCCGTATGCGGTGGACGATCCACCTTAAAAACCGAATTAGCTGATTGTCAACCACAATCACCTGTACTATACTGTATTTTTTATTATTGATTATAATAAAAGGTGTTTGCGGTCACCTAAAAAACCGGTCGGCTTTGCCAAAATAATAATAATAATGATAATAATAATAATAATAATAATAATGAAATCAAAGTAGAAATAAGGTTGTTGTCATCGAAACCATTACCATCACCATTCCAGTCCTTAACAGTCTCCCCCTTTTTGATGATGACAACCTTGGTTATAAAATATTCAAGCCAGGCATCTCGATTCTTTTATTACTCCCCCTTACTTCATTAAATCGTCCTGAAACTACTAGCTCCCCCTTAATCTAACCCCTACTTTATAATTCTCCCCCTTTGTCATCAACAAAAGACTATATAATCCTAAATATATTATCCTAAGACATAATTTTAAAATTGAGAGCAATATAACTAATCTAATCTGATTTATGATAAAATCTAATTTCTAATACTATACCTATAATGAATTTTAAACTAAATAACTATAATATTCAAACAATTATATCTTGAACCATTGATCAGTATTTGTTAATACATCAATCCAAACAAATCAAATCAAGCCACACCATGGTTTTTTATTTACAAATTTGAAATAATTCAACCAAACTACACAAATTAAAACAAATTCATACGTTTCGGGGAACTTCAACCCAACCATCTCCACCGAAGATTATATCATGCTTTATAGCATTCCAGTCTTCATTGTCTTTTGTGAGAGGTGCTCCAACGATGTTATTATCTTCATCTTTTGAAAGAGAGGCAATCATCCATCGAATTGCATAAAAATGTTTTTCTTGTTGTTTGATCAACTATATTTGACTCAATTCAAGATACGCTGATTGTGGAGAATAATTGAAAGGATATTCTTGAAAAAAATTAAGGATTTCTTCAAGGTTTTCACTAAGACTATGGAATTGAGTAGCCACAGTTTTGATTATATTAAGAAATATTGAAAGCAAATGAAGGAGAAAAGAATGGAGAATTTTTTCTGGAAGAAATGAGTTTAAATAGGCTCTAAAATTTGTTAGAGTTGAATAAACACGAGTTGGTTAGAACATATTCAAAATTCAAACATTTATGAAATTTATACAGTTATATGTCGATATGCATAAATACATATATCGACATATGTATGTGTATTTTTAATTTATGAAGGATTTTATGATTTTATGATTTGTTTTGACT
>JASFAX010002070.1:0-47557 GCA_030737875.1 Allium sativum
TAACTTTTTTAAATGGTCTTCAATTTTGTGATCTTTTACTAACACAAACTTTGGAACTAGAGTGCATGTTTCTCTTTTTATTTACCTGATGCAACATGTTCATATATTACTTAAATATGATAATTTCCACTGAGATTAACTAATTTACTTTGGTACAAAATGCAACCAATTCATTATATAAATCATTATATATATTTTTTTGAAAGCAAAAATGCGTGACCTTCTAAAAAGAAGAGAGCGTGCACATACACACACACACACACACACACACACACATATATATATATATATATATATATATATATATAACAGTCGATAATAACTGCCAACATGCCTGGCAGGTAACCAATAGTATACAACCAGCTCAGACTATGACTATAAGTAACGAGATAGATGGATGAGCTCCAGATAAACCACCGCTCATCGTACTTTAAAATCAAGTTCCAGTAAGGCCACCACCCGATTATGAAGTATATCTACTCCTAAATACTACAATAGTCACTCAAGAAAAGTACATATGAACAAAACAATATATATAAAAGCCATTATATATAACGTACGTACATTCATACGTGTGCATAGGTGCATGAGTGTATATATGTGTGTATGTGTATGTCTGTGTGCATGTTAAGTGGTGAGATTTAGGCAACAGAACAATTATGTTATACCTCCTTGCTTTCCATTTGACAAAAATACCACATCAGTGTATCTGTTGGTTAACACATTGAAAAGTTTACAACATCTCCTCACATATATACCGAGCTTTTATGCAAAAATAAAATAAATGATTAAGTTTATTTTGTCCATATTTTAAATCACCACTAAACCAAGTGACTGGTTCAATTTTATTTTTGATCATAATTTTGGATAATGTTTAATAACTCATAAAAGAAAACAAGATTGGTCAAACCAAGTAACTATATGAGAAATAAAGTCATTTTTTAAACCCATCATATGTCAGTTAGATTTATTTTGCATGCACACTATAGGATAAGCACATAAGTGCTGTAACACCCCGAATTTTTAATAATAAAAATAAAATTTGAAGAGCTTTCAGAATTTGGTCATGGAATTAATGTCATTGCGTCCGTGGCGATTTTCTGATCAATTAAGGCCTATGAGTTAAAGAAAACGGATTTAAGTTAAAAAAAATTATCTTTAGATGAAATATTACAACAAACACGAAAAGAAGGTATAAGAAAATAACAATGACATCCACCATTGTTTTTAGTCTTGTTAACAAAAGCCTATATAGTCCAGTTGGTAAGAGCATGTGATTTCCAAGAGAGTGGCGTAAGTTCGGTACCTATCGGAGCCATATTTTTATTTTAGAGGAACGGCTAAAATAATACATGTTCTAAGAGGAAAAATTGTACAAATACACATGTATGGAAAATTATACATAAATGGAAGTACAAATATATATATACATATGTATGTGCAAAAATATATATATACAAAAGAGAAATTCAAAATAAACCTGTAATCGATGAAAATAGGTAGATTAAATGATGGCATAACGTCATTTGAATTCTGAGAAGGAAATGAAAGTTGAGCGTACATATATATGTAAATTCAAATGTTGAGATAAAATGGGCATTACAAGTTTTTTATACATATAAGGAGCTTGTATATGAATATAATATAAAAATAATTCAAATCAATTCAAACTAGAGACAAAGCATGGAAATGACCAATGGAAGGACCCAACCAGGGCCTGGGTCGACCCAAGTGGGAGGTGGGTCGACCTATGGGTCGACTATGGGGGTAGGTGGGTCGACCCACCCCTGATCTAGGTAGATTCGTTCGACGAATCTGGGCTTTTTACGGACCATATTCATTGCTGACTCAACACTGTGTGTATGATTAAGATCAAGACTTTCTTGTACTCCTATAAATAGACTACTATAGCCTAGCCTAAATACCATATTTTCTGAAAGGTTGTTTAGGCTTTGCCATTCTACTTCCTCCTCAAATCTCCTCAGAAAATAGGATAATTAGTCTTAAGAAATTCCGATTCAAGATTCGGAGGAAAAGAGTGTGTGTGTGTGTATATATATATATATATATATCTACAAATGGTGTTCAAAATTCTGATCACCGTTAGGTAAGTCTTTGAATCTAGTTTATTTAGATTTCTCTTCCTTTTCCCTCTTCTTTACTATCAGATTTGTGAATCTATGGTTATTTGGATTATAGATTCAGTTAGGAAGGCTATGGAATAACAGATCTGGATCAGATTCATGGATTGGAAAGTTGTTAGGTGAGTGTATCTAAATTGTACCATTTTAAATAACCATCATTTATCGTTTATATTCCCCGTTATAATTAATCTGCTAAACAGTTGATAGTTGTGCAAAATTGGGTATTAAAACTGTTTAGGACATGTTAAAAAGATTATTGTTGTATGTAGAACCATCCTAAGAACCTGTTAATTGGATGTTGTGAATCAAGTTATAATGAAATTGCGAATAATTATGGTAATTGGGTTAAATATGATGAGAACATTTATGTCATATAAGCATGTTTCCATTTAAACATCCTTCTAAATGGGAAATTATTATAAATGTTGTAATTATGGAATTTATGATAAACCTGAACATTTTCTTAAGAATGTTATTATTCCAAAAGTTGTAATCATAATTACAGTAAAAATTTGGAATAGTAGATATGCCTAAATTGGATGGAAAATTTGCAGTAATTAAGGAATTGTAACTGCACCGAGACATGAGGTTAAATTCAACTTGTGGTAGAAACCTGCCCGAAACCGCCTGGCATATCCAGCATCCACAAGTGGTCAATTTAATGTGAGCGGTCTGGTGCATAAACATCAATATAATGGTAAATAACAATACTAAGACACGAGGTTAAGTTCAACTTGTGGTAGAAGTCTGCTCGGAACCGCCCGATAAATCCAGCATCCACAATTAGTCCGCTTAATGTGAGAGGTTTAGTGCCAAAACACACACATATATATATATATATATATATGAATATATGTGTATAACGAAAATTAAATAAATGGCATTAATTGTAATGAATGTATGTTATAATTGTATAAGAATTGGAATGAACGAGGAATAATAATAACCTATTATGATTAATTACATTAATGAGAATGCAATATAATAGGTAGACTTGTTCTACGGACAAGTGGAAATTATAACGTAAGTTATAATAAATGGAAAGAAACTTATTTATAAACCTTAGTTATGAAAACTAAGTAAATAAGTAAATAACAACAAGAGGGTGTATTAAACCGAATCATGATTAAGGAATAAGAATGAAGTAGGCTTATTATTAGTAGACTTAAAAATGGAAATTAAGAACTCTAATAATAGAAAGTTATAATAAGCGGAAGCCCGCTCAGGTGGCATAAGACCGAATGAAGTAAGAAAATTTATAAAGTTAAATGAGTTGTACTTAATGATATATATTAAGTAATATGTTAACGTGAAGCCTGTTCTTTGAGATAAGATATACTTAATTATACATTAAGTAGAACACGTTATTGTAACCTGTAAACACTTAAATTGGACGATGAATGATAGGATAATAATGTAAGAAGATTGTAGATTATAGACCTTGAATTTCAATCTAAAAGATAACATGTTATGGGCTTATTAATGAACTTAACTGGGTTAAGTTATACAACAGAAATTAATAAGCGAGAGGGGTTGCCTTAATAGATATCCGCTTTGCTCTTATTCGAACCCTTCTTCTAATTCCCCTCGGTACCCCGAGGGAAAAACAGTACGCGAAGCGATACCTCATTTCATGCCATTTTCTATCTGTCTAAAATGTATTTCATGAATCGATCATTTCCCCCCTCGTTGTGCTTAGGGAAAAATATCACTGAATGAACGAAAATAGGTCCCCAAAGGCCTTCTTTTCGAATTTCCTATCAGATGTTTTGGTTTCGGTTGTTTACCTGGATTGATTGAGTTTGAATGAGCCCGGATTTCAGTTGAAATGAGTAATGAGAGTTGTGAATAGATGTGAAACTGGCAACTCACAGATTTCATTAGAAACTTTCATTGTTGAGTTGAGCCCTTGAAGTTCCAGATGAAGGCAGCAAATAGATGTGAAGCTAGAGATATAAGGAGCTTAGAGAGAACTTGGTAACTTGAATAAGAAGTTAACATGAGTGGAAATAACCAAGTTAAACTGGAAATCAGATGAGGCAGAGCAAGCGCGTAATTAAACATTTAGACATAGGGTCTAATAACACGTTAACGTGATGCACTTGGGCCAGTCCGCAAGTTTGAAGGTGAATAACCTAACAGACTAGATCATCGTGGTGTCTAGAGGCACGAGAGGAGCACATCCATCTGATTACCCTGCTGATATTCTGCTTGTTGGCTATGCGCGACTGGCAGGAAGCACGCAGCTTTCAAGGGACGTGGTAGGGTACTCTGTGGTGGTCCTCTTTTGCGGTGCATGCTCAGGTTGTACTCGCAGAGGTTGGGTCTATGCGTTACCACTCGGTGAGTATACCTTGACTACAACGGTAGTGGCAGTCAAAAGGCTGTGGCAGTATGACATTGGGGGTGATTTGGCGATTTGCCTACAGATAGGCTAGTCAGGACCAAATTAAGGATAGTAATCGTCGGGTACCTGTCATTGGCAGTAAGTGGAATGCGGAAATACTAGAGCTAAACCAAGATAACGTTGTCCTTTCACTATCGAGGAATGGTTGAGGACGCGCCAAATTGGATGCTAGATTGGTTGTTAGGGGCTTGTCACTTAGCTCTTGATGTAGTCTTTCAGTAGTTGAGGGAGGGGTCGAGGTAGGACCATAGACACCATAGAAATGCAAACCATAGTTTAGATATCTATATTTAGGCCTCTTTAGCCGACCTATACAGATATGGAAAAGGCTCCTGACCGAGTTCCCTGCATTCAGATGCAACCCTATTACGGAACTCGGGGGTACAGTAGATAGTACGCACGTGTGAGGACCTAGATACATGCACGCCGCACTGGGTGGTGTATAGTAGACGCTAGGGCATCACTCTTTGTCAAGTTCAGGCTTGGGCGAGGAGTCTTGGATATGGAAGTCCATGCGCTTATGTAGCATGTCGACGGTGGTTCTATGCAGAATGTGGCGTAGCTAAACTGGAGATCCGTACGTCACTCTGACGTAGGATGAGAGTGTGTACGCTTTTGTGGTATGATGATGGATACCGTGCGAGAAGAGTACCTTGGGAAGTACCTAGATATTGGGGATAACTACGTATATGCTATATTAGGTTAATCTACTGGGAAGTAGATGGGTACGACGTATGTGTTAAGCCTTGAGCGCTTATAACCCAAGACACCTAATAAATATGTGACGTAACTGAACGGTATATGTAAGGTTATTTCAGATTGTGTGATTTAGTCCAGTCACCAGAACTTCTGTTCTGACCTCCTCCTCATAACGCACTCGTAGGTTAGGTTTATGGCAGATATATGATAGCTTTGGATATTGATTAGGAAGTATGTACTAGCTAAATTGTGTAGAAACAATTTATGAAACAAAAAGAGGTATTTTTGACATTTTGAAAAAAAATATGTAAGTGACATATTTGAAAAGTACATATTGAGTTTTAAAATAAAGTGAGGTATATTTTGAAAATTGTGATTTCTTGTGAAATTTTTGTCTAAAATGAATTCTTTCAGAAAAAGGTGCACATTATAGAGCACATATAGCTCTCTTGTTTTTATGTTATAATGTATGAAAGGATTAAAAAGAAAAGCATATAAAAGATTGCATTTTTGTTAAAAACTAAAATTTTGGTAAAGAAAATTTTGAAGTTCTCTATTCTTTTGATAACATTTTTTGTTGTTTTGACATAAAATTTTGTTAGGTGGACAAAATAGGTTGTAGAAATTTAGAATAGAGTAGATGTTTGCACCTAGTTGTAAGTAACTGAACTAACATTATAAACATGAACGGTCGTGAAACTTATAGTGAAGTAGTTTTCCTTGTCTACTCCATTTTTTTGATTTGAAAAAAAAAATGATTTGCATTTTTTTGGGATGACATTTTTTTATGGTTTGGCAATGGAAACTTTTATGGAAAATAAAATTTTGACACTTTTAATTTTTGGAAGAAAATGAAAGGAGAAAGCCAAACAACGTTTTTTTTTTAATCGTGGAGTAGGAAAGGATTAGTACCTAAGGAAGGCGGGAAACATTTTGAGCTATAAAGTAAATAACAAGGACTGTTTTGAAAATAATGGTAAGTTCCCGTAGAATGCATAAACATTATAGAACCTAGGTTGTTGCTTGGAAAAGATTGTTAGTACGCAGCAAGGACTACAGCTAACTACTAGATGGTAAAAGGGTAAGTAAATTTTTAGATCCTTTGGTTTGGACTTTTCTTTGTCAGAGGGGACATGGTCCTAGGATACTTAGCCCTTGGTAGTAGCTGTGTAGAATGTTTTTTTCCTGTTTTAGTTGAAGGGTTAAAACGCTTATTTGAAAACTAAACTTAGATCAGAGGATAAAGTTAAATAAGCTAAGAAAAGAGTAGTGACATAACTAAAAAGGGAACAACAAATCCAGTAAAGCAACAAACATGATAATTAAGAAAACTGGAAAATTATGAGAAGTGAGAATAAAATGGATTTTTCCTACGTATGTTGAAAAAAAACCAATAGCAGAGAAAATTTGATGATGTGAACTCTGCATAGATAGGAAGATAGGAAACCTTTATATAGAGGTTGCTTAAAATCCAAGTATAGATAGAAAAGGTACATAAAAGAAAAATGGAAGATGTCAAGTTTTTCATTTTCCACTTTTTTGTAACATAAGAAATCGAATTTAGAAAATAATATTTTTCTGAAATTCGAAAATTAAAGTTGCCTGGTAGGGTTTTGGATGCAAAAATTGGATGAACTATGCTCTTTCACAGTAAAAGTATACGAAAATTTGAATGAAAAAGTATTTTGATTTTCAAAGTATTGCATTCATATAGAAATTTCCATTCTATTTAGGATGTGTGCATCATGTTTTCAAAAAGATTTTCGAGAAAAATTTGCATTCATGTAGAAGGTACCGCATAGACATTCATTTCATTCATGTATTATTATGTGGGATTGCACTTTGCACTAGCGCACAAATGGTTGCAAAATTGGATGTAGACATAATGGTCGTGAATTATGCGAGGAATTACTTAACTTTACCCTTACCAAATTTCGGGGACGAACTTTCCTAAGGGTGGAAGAATGTAACACCCCACATTTTTAATAATAAAAATAAAATTTGAAGAGCTTTCAGAATTTGGTCACGGAATTAACATCATTGCATTCGTGGCGATTTTCTGATCAATTTAAACTTATGGATTGCAAAAAACGGATTTAAGATGAAAAATTATCGTTGAATGAAATATTACAACAAATATGAAAAGAAGGTATAAGAAAAGAACAATGACCACCATTGTTTTTAATCTTGTTAACAAAAGCATATGTAGTCCAGTTGGTAAGAACATGTGACTTCCAAGAGAGTGGCGTAAGTTCGATTCCCGTCGGCGCCATATTTTTATTTTAGAGGAATGGCTAAAATAATACATGTTCTAAGAGGAAAATATGTATAAATACACATATAAGGAAAATTATACATGAAAGAAGTACAAAAATATATGTATACATGCATATGTAAATATATGCATATGTATGTGCAACAATATACATGCAAAAGAGAAATTCAAAATAAACCTGCAATCAATGAAAATAGGTAAGAATTAAATGATGGCATAACGCCATTTGAATTTTGAGAATGAAATAAAAGTTGCATATATTTATATATATACGTGTAAATTCAAATGTTGAGATAAAATGGGAATTGGATGTTTTGTATACATATAAGGAGGTTATATGTGAATATAATATAAAAATAATTCAAATCAATTCAAACTAGAGACAACGCGTGGAAAGGGCCGATGGGAGGACCCAACCAAGGCCTGGGTCGACCTATGGGTAGACCGAAGTAAGGGTCGGGTCGACCGAGGGGTCGACCCAAGTAGGTGAGTCAACCTATGGGTCGACCCAGGGGGTAGGTGGGTCGATCCACCCCAGATCTAGGCAGATTCGTTCGTCAAATCTAGACTATTTTTCAGACCATATTCGTTGCTGACTCAACACACCGTGTACGATTAAGATCAAGACTTTCTTGTACACCTATAAATAGACTAGCATGGCCTAGCCTAGATCTCATATTTTTCTGAAAGGCTGTCTTGGCTCTGCAATTTTTCTTCCTCCTCATTTCTCTTCCGAAAATAGAAAAATTAGTATTAGGAAATTCCGATTCAAGATTCAAAGGAAAAGAGCATTATATCTACAAATGGGTGTTCAGAATTCTGGTCGGCGTTAGGTAAGTCTTTGAATCTAGTTTATTTAGGTTTCTCTTCCTTTTTCCTCTTCTTTAGTGTCAGATTTGTGAATCCATGGTTATTTGGATTATAGATTCAGTTAGGAAGACCATGGAATAATATATCTGGATCAGATTCATGGATTGGAAAGTTGTTAGGTGAGTGGATCTAAATTGTACCATTTTAAATAACAGTGTATTTATTGTTTATATTCCCAGTTATAATTAATATGCTAAACAACTGATAGTTGTTTAAAATTGGGTATTAAAACTGTTTAGGAGATGTTAAAAAGATTACTGAGTATATAGAACTATCCTAAGAATCTGTTAATTGGATGTTGTGAGTCAAGTGATAATGAAATTGCGAATAATTATGGCAATTAGGGTTAAATCTGCTGAGAACATTTATGTCATATAAGCATGTTTCCATTTAAACGTCCATCTGAATGGGAAATCACTGTAAAAGCTGTAATTATAGAATTTATGATAAACCAGAACATTTACTTAAGAATATTATTATGCCAAAAGTTGTAACAGAATTACAGTAAAAATTTGGAAGAATAGATATGCCTAAATTGGATGGAAACTTTACCGTAATTAAGAAATTGTATCTGCACTGAGATGCGAGGTTAAATTCAACTTGTGGTAGAAGGCTGCCCAGAACCGCCCGAAAAATCCAGCATCCACAAGTGGTCAATTTAATGTGAGATATATGGTGCATAAACATTAATATAATGGTAAGTAACAATACTAAGACAAGAGGTTAAGTTCAACTTGTGGTAGAAGTCTACCCAGAAGCGCCCGACAAATCTAGCATCCATAAGTAGTCAACTTAATGTGAGAGGTCTGGTGCCAAAACACACACACACACACACATATATATATATATGTGTGTGTGTGTGTGTGTGTGTGTGTGAGTGTGTGTGTGTTTATATATATATATGTGTGTGTGTGTGTGTGTGTGTGTGTGTGAATATATGTGTATAACGGGAAATAAATAAATGGCATTAATTGTAATGAATGGATGTTACAACAGTATAAAAATTGGAATGAACGAGGAATGATAATAACCTATTATGATTAATTACATTAATGAGAATGCAATACAATAGGTAGGCTTGTTCTAGGGACAAGTGGAAATTATAACGTACGTTATAATAAATGGAAAGAAACTTATTAATAAACCTTAGCTAAGAAAACTAAGTAAATAAGTAAATAACAATAAGAGGTTGTATTAAACCGAGTCATGGTTAAGGAATAAGAATGAAGTAGGCTTATTATTAGTAGACTTATAAATGAGAATTAAGAAGTCAAATAATAGAAAGAAATAATAAGCGGAAGCCCGTTCATGCAGCATAAGATCGAATGAAGTAAGAAAATTTATGAAGTGAAATGAGTTGTACTTAATGATATATATTAAGTAATATGTTAACGTGAATCCTGCTGATTGAGATAAGATATACTTAATTATACATTATGTAGAACATGTTATTGTAACCTGTAAACACTGAAATTGGACGATGAATGACAGGATAATAATGTAAGAAGATTGTAGATTATAGACCTTGAATTACAATCCAAAAGATAACATGTTATGAGCTTATTAATGAACTTAAATGGGTTAAGTTATACAACCAAAATTAATAAGCGAGAGGAATCCATTCCTTAGAGAGAAATAAGGGGCTCGGATAGAACTTGGTAACTTGAATAAGAAGTTAATATGAGTGGAAATAACCAAGTTAAACTGGAAATCGGATGAGGTAGAGCAAACGTGTAATTAAACGTTTAGACATAGGGTCTAAAAACATGTTAACGTGAGGCGCTTGGGCTAGTCCGCACGTTTGAAGGTGAAGAACCCAACAGAGAAGATCATCATGTGTCTAGAGGCACGAAAGGAGCACGTCCATCTGATTACCCAGTTGATATTCTGCTTGTTGGCTCTACGGGACTGGAAGGAAGCACGTGACTTCCGAGGGATGTGGTAGGGTACTTCGTGATGGTGATCTATTGCGGTGCATGCTCAAGTTGTATTCGCAGAGGTTGGGTTTGCGTGTAACCACCTGGTGAGTATACCTTTACTACAACGGTAGTGGCAGTCAAAAGGCTGTGGCGGTATGGCATTACGGTGATTCGACAATTTCCTATGGATAGGCTGGTCAGGGCCAAATTAAGGATAGTAATCGTCGGGTACTTGTCATCCGCAGTCAATGGAATGCGGAAAGACTAGAGCTAAACGAAGTTACCATTGTCCTTTCACTATCGAGGCATGGTCGAGGGACACGCCAAATTGGATGCTAGATTGGTTGTTAGGGGCTCGTCACTTAGCTCTTGATGTAGTCTTTCCCGAGTTGACGGAGGGGTCGAAGTAGGACCCTAGCCACCGTAGAAATGCAGACCATAGTTTAGATATTTGTACTTTAGGCCTCTTTAGCAGACCTATATAGATATGGAAAAGGCTCCCGACCGAGTGTCGGGCATTCGGATGCAGTCCTATTACGGAACTCGGGGTACAGTAGACGATACGTATGTGTGAGGATCTAGATACATGCAAGCCGCACTGGGTTGTGTATCATAGATGCTAGGGCATTACTACGTGTCAATACCAAGCTTGTGCATGGAGTCTTGGATATGGTTGTCCATATGCTTACGTAGCATGTCGACGATAGTTCTATGCGGAACGTGACGTAGCTAAACCAGAGATTTGTACGTTGCTCCGGAGTAGGATGAGAGTGCATACACTTCCATGGTATGATGGAGGAGACCGTGCGAGAAGGGTACGTTGGAAAGTACCTAGATAATAAGGGTAACTACATATATGCTATATTAGGTTAATCTACTGGGAAGTAGATGGGTACCATATGTGTGTTAAGCCTTGAGAGTTAATAACCCAAGACACCTAACAAATAAGTGATAATACTGAAAGTTATATGTAGGGTTATTTCAGATTGTGTAATTTATTCCAGTCACCAGAACTTGTGTTCTGACCCCCTCCTCATAACACACTCGCAGGTTAGGTTTATGGTAGAGATATGATAGCTTTGGATATTGGTTAGGCAGTATTATTACTCCGGTAAGGCTATATTTAGTTATATTATATTTTATCCATTCCGCTGTGAGATATTTTCTGATCTCTGATATATTTTATATCTCTATCTTTTCTGCAGGATACCAGACATGCCAACTCGGGTTCCGATAGAATGAGATTTTTGAAAAAAAATCGATTTGTCAGAATTCAGGTTGTTACAAGTGCATTTGCTCCTGCACGCGTACGCACACTCATCTGTGTATGTATGTACGAATGTGTGTGTGTACAAAAAGATAAAACACGAGAGAACCTAATGTTACTCATTTTTATACATTTCGCATTGTCACTTCAGTCGCTTATCTAATTGAATCCTGTTATTATAAGTAGTAAGGAATACCAACTTTAATTGTTAATTTTTTGGCATGTTTACTGGACATCATTAGGATATATTTTTAGTTTGCTTACTGTTAGACCAAAGTATGGCTCTAACACCCAAATTGTCTTGAATTGCAGAGAATAGTAAATAGGAATGAAGAAAAAATGCAGGAAACACACCAAATTTATAGTGGTTCGGCATTAACGAGCCTACGTCCACTTTATATGTCTTTGATTATACGTTTGAATGCAAATATAATCAATATTTTCTCTCAATCTCACTTTTACAATGATAATTCACTCAGTAAATTCGAGGTCACTCTGAATAAAAATAATGGAGGTATGATAATGGTGGAATCAGAGCTCCGAATTTCCAAAAGATCCTGAAAAATGCTAAGTATGAGGCTATTTATAGGCAATATCTGCAGGCGGTTCGTGAAAACATGTGGCACGAATCCCGAGGATCTCAGAGCCATTCGTGAGTAGATGGAGAAATGATCAATATGGCGGTTATGGACATGTGTCGCATGATCCTTCAATCTCAGCTCATGGATGACCAAGTCGTGGTCACCATTTTCTGGACACAGGGTCGGTTTGTGACCCTCAGACATGTGCGGGTCGTGATGCCTCCATCGGGTCGTGATGCCTCTGTCGCGAGTGGGTTATGATGTCTCCATCACGGATGGGCTTAGGGTGATGGATCACGAGTGGGTTCCTGGTCCTCACGAGCCGTGACACATGTGAAAGGGAGATTCCACTTTCTTGTCTATTTCATGTGTGTAAATCTTTGTGGCTTGGTCCAAAAGCTAACCAACATTTTGTCCCCTCAAAGTACGTTTTGTCAAGGATGGAACGTGCTTCGAAACTGTCAAACCATTTTTTCTCGAAACGCTGAGAGTCAAAGTCGCATTTGCTTGCACGGTTGCGATGCTTCTAATGGTTGTGTCCTTTGACGAGTATAAATATAGGATTGAGTTTCCAATTATTGTTCTGTTTATTGATTGACTTGATCCTTTGAATTCTGGAGCACATTGCGATCAGTTCTTCAGGTGAACCCTTAAACTTTTATAAAAATAGTCTTAAATAATTCCATTGCTTCTGTAAGTAAGAGGCTCTAACTTTTTAATTCAGTAGTTATTTCAAGGTCTGGGTCACCAAGTCATATCTTGGTTCGTATTCCTTGGGTTACGGACCGGTGGCCTCATTTGAGTGCTCGTGGTCCATTAGGCCTGGTCGATCCGATGAGACAAAATAGGCGAGACAAAAAGCCCCCGTATAAGCTATATAAGCCAGCCCCCTTCTCCTCCTCTCTTTTTACTTTTTCACTCTTACCGCCGCAACTTTATTCCTTCAGCTCGAAACCCTAACTCGTACTTTCCCTAAAATCAACACCGCCCCTAAATCCGATCTAAAGAGGTAATGATAACGATCTCGACTGCGATTTAGTTTCTCCTTCATTTTTCTTTAATTCCAACGGGTTTTCCATGGATTCTCGAGGCTGTCGCCAGCTACTAGTGATGATGGCAGCGGAGTTCGCGGTGTTGACGCCTGAGAGTGGAGATGATGTATTGGGTAACTACGGATAGAGGAATGGAAGTTTGGGTACGGATCAGATGGAAAACATGGATTTACAGGTAGGATAAAGAGTTGACAAGGAGGGAGATAAGCTCTGGCAGGTCGATTCGTGAATGGCGTGATGATGCGGTTCGTAACGATGATGTGCCTTTTTTGTTAACTCGGATCGTGGGCCATGCACCGATTCGTGAAAGATATGGATTGAGCTGGGTCAGGGAGATAGATCACAAGCTGTTGGTTTATTAGCCAATGGATCTTAGATCTTATCCTCCAACTCGATCAGATCACGACCCGTGTCCTCATCCATGATTCACATTGGTCCACGAGCCCTCTCATAATTACAGACCGGATCCCTTCTCACGAGCCGGCTTTTTGTCATGAGCCGCTGCATGAGGCTTTAACGAGTCAGTTTAATCAACGAACCAGTCTACACTTCAATCGGAATTCAATGTAACTCTAACATATTGATGGACAGTTAGGATAGAGCCTTGAGTAACTCTGAACTGATCAAGGACGACCAACTATTCTTTCATCCGCTTTACTTCATGCTTTTCTTTTAAGTTGTTCACGCACTTGTACACACTAGCACATGCACGGGGTTCAAGGGTTATTGTATTCTAATCTCTCATGTTTATTCGCCAAAACAGCCATGTCTGATAGACGCTCAACAAGAATATCTGAGAAGAGTAAAGATCCAGAATCGTCAAATAATTATAATCCTAATGTTCTCCCGTCGGATCCGAATTGGAGTAACTCTGACTCTGATTAGATACCTTAATACAGAATCAACTACTTCTGAGAGCACATCACTTAAGAAAGAGGAAGATGATCGAGCCCCTGATGAAATCGAGGGTGTTAAAGAAGTAGAAAAGCTGAGTGACTCTGTGGCCTCCAAACTGGATGATATAAAGGTAAAGAGAATTTTCTTAAGGGATGGCATTCCCGGGGATGATGTGAAGACCCCAGAGGATGGAGACAGACCCCATTCCGCTCCAGAGGGGTACATGGCCATTAGCAGAGTTATGTGCACAGTAGATGCTATTCCACCTTTTCCTCCAATCGTTGTCGATCTCCTAAGACGGCTACGTATCGCTCCCATGCAACCCCATCCAAATGCTTACGCTGCTCTATACACCTTGTATGTTGCATATGCAGAAATCTTGGAGACTGGGCTTACTTTCAAAGATTAGAACTTCTATTACTACTTTAAGCATCGTTCCACTGGGACTCCAAACTTTATTTTCTTCGAGTCAATTCCCTCCAGGAAAGTCTTGTCAGATGGACACAGTAACTTAGGCAATGCCAAATCCGAACGGTTCTACATAAAACATCAAGCAGAATGTGTAAGGAGGTGGCTACAGTCAACTGAGTTCTGAATCTTTCAGTATATGTTCCAACTGCATGATTAAAGTGCTAATGTTTTCTTTTTTGTACATCTTATACTTTCCCGAAGATGGAGGGTGAGGTGTACGAAGATCAATTATACCGCCTTTTAAAGAGAAATTCGGACTTTTGTAGAATCAAGAAGTGTATAACCGACGAGAATCTTCACAAACACCATCTTTTGGATATAAGTTTCGGGCTCAGTCCAGGTGGCAAGCCCTACAAGTACGTTCCCCCTACTCAAACAATTGGAGAATCTAGTAGCATGCCCCCGGCCGAGGGAGAGGTGACCAAAGAGGCTACAAAAACGACCGAGTTTCATAAGAGTTCTTCGCCGATGATTGACCAAGATGATGAGGATTTGAATGTATACAAAGGTGATCAAGTTCGAGTTGACGAACCAAAGGACGCTTCTGTTCCCGAAGGGGGTTCATCTCTAAAACATTACCACTGACTGAACCCTCGGCTCATGATTCCTTAACGGAGGAACAGATAGACGGGCATTTGGCTAATCCTCCCTTGCCAGATGCCATTTACACTTCAGAGGATATCGGAGCGGAACCATTATTCACTATCTCCGAGGAAGAAACCACTCCCATCAAAAAGGACACTATACTGACGAGCCTAGCTCCGGTCCTTGGTCTGTTAAGGGGGATTACATGGCATAAACACATCACATGCACCATTTATAACGACACTCATATACCATTTATGCTTATGGCTCTTATACTTCCTCATTTCTTTACAGGAAAAACGCCTCGTCTCCATTCCTATTCTTACCGCGACCTTCGCGAGAACACGCCCAGGCTCAATCCCACAACTGAGCACGATCGTAGTGATAGTCGGGGAAGAGATAGTCAAAGGCATCACGATTCTCATCAGCTTCATTCTATGTGCTCTCGCTCCCCTTCGAGGCAGGATCCTGGGAAGTACCATAGCCGTCAAGCGGGAGGCAAACAACTTCCTAAAGCCCCAACTCCCCATAAGGGTATACCTTCTCAGGGAAAATCTTCCAAGAAGCATCATGAATCCAAAGAGAAGCACAAGGACCCGAGTAAAGGTTTAGACAAGGAAAAGACAGCTCTCATCCCCTCTGGTCAGCATAACTTAGATGTTGCCGCTACTCAGGGGGTGGTGTTTACTTCCGAGAACCAGGCATAGCTGGAACGCCTGCGGAAGCAATTTCCCGATATTTATTTCGGAAGGATGCACTATGTCCCAGACCTTGAACTGGTTTCTGGTGATTGGGACAAAGTAGTCGTGAGCCAGGTGAGTCACGTGGCTAAACAATATAAGGGAATGAAGAGCCATGCCAAAAATCTTTCAAAAATTATCCGCTGTCTAGAAGACGATGTGGATAAAACCAAGGACAAGGCAGAACAAAATATCAAGGCTAGGGACAAAGCCGAGAAGCAACTCGAGGATACTTAAGCTCTTCTAGCTTTAGCTTAGTGGGATGCCGAAAACTATAAAAAGGAACTAGTAGATGCGAAGAAACATTTCCATTATGAGCTTGACTCAAATAGACAAGAGTGTGTGGCCTTGAAAAAGGAAATAGAGGATCTCAAGTCGATTAATACTGGGTTGAAGATGTCTTAGGACCGTTTTGCTGTAGAAAAGGCTACTTGGGAAAAGGCGAGCTTAAAGGACAATCTTGCTCGAGTCAAGAAGGAAAATGAAAGCTTAAACGACATGCTTGCTCATGCTGTGGAACGGGCCCTCTTGCCGAAAGTAATGCCAACGACGCCCTCGAATCAGCCTCCATTGCCACTGCTAAGCTTGCTACAGCTGTACAGGAGATAGAGGGGTTCGACAAACTGCAGATGGACTTTCTTGGTCAAGTCATTAAAACCCGGGACATTATTTGGATTAAGAATTATCCCACCACCTTATCTAACATATGGGATATGATCATCGAGGGCGAAAAGCAACGCTTAAAGGTTGAGGAAATCGACGAGGGCCAACTTATGCAGACCTTCCTCAAATGTGGAGAGCTTGAGGCTTTAGCGGAGGGAAGATGTCAAATTCAAGAGGAGATTGAGAAGGAGAGAGTTAGGCTCAAGGGCAAAAATAAAGTTGACGAAGGTTCAAGCTCAGAAATGAAGCCCAAGACTTCTGAGGTTGAGGAGTATAACCCGAATGACCCGTTGATTCCCGTAGTTCCAGTTCCTCCAACTGTTAGAGCTTTTGTTGCAGGTTCGGGCGAGGAGTCAGCAGAAGGTATCTCCATATTCTCCCCACAATTTGTCAAAGCTATTGTAACTTGTTGTCGCAGTGTGGAGCAAACAATCGAGAAGATCATATTTTCTCCCTAACTAATAATACTTGCTTCTCATAATATAGGTGCCAAGCCGACCGAGAAGGATGCAGAAAAGCAAGCGGAGGTTGAGAAAGTCAGCATACCATCTAGTGCTGAAGTTCCTGAAGTCCCAAGGAAAACAGAGGGCACAACAACCGAGAAGCCCATTATGGTATCAAGCACCGATGTTCCCAAGGATGCTGAAATCATTGAAGCTTTAAAGGATACCGATGGTAGTCATAGGGATGAAGAAGAGGAGGTCGCAATTACAGGAGAGACCAAGAATGATGACAACATGACCTTGGCCGATATGAAGGCCAAAAAGAATGAACAGCTGAAGTTAAAAATAGAGGAGCAAGAGCCTCTAAATGTGCCACCTATCTCTGCTACTGATCCCAAATCTGGACTGGTCATAAAGTTCTCCACCAAATCAATAACTACACAACTTGCATCCCAATCCTTCGACATTCCACAGGATCCTCCTTCTGATAAGAATAAGAGGAAGAAGCATGAAAAATCTGACGCCAACAAGGAGGAGCCGGAGAAGCAGAAGAAAGAGACGAAGCCAAGGTCGTCCCCATAGCATAAATAGAGTTTATCTGTTTATATTTTGTTTTTAGATTTTCCGCTGTCCTTTTGATGTAGTTGCGAGAATGGCCTTTACTTTTTGTCCAGCTTTGTTTTGTAAACAAGCACTTAGTGAATGAAATTCCACATCTTTTGCATTATCATGTACCTGCAAGTTTTCTAACACTTAGTCATGAACATAAATATTCAAATCAACTAAGTTAGAATCACATCGTGAATCATTCTGGCAATAAAATTTTGAAATTTATATGTGTGTATATGTGTAGGAGTGTGCCCCCAATCAATCATTAATGTAATGCCTGGCCGGGGCTTATTGAGGATTGATTAGAGTCATATATGTGCTGCCCCCATGCCCGGAAATGAGGGGGTCGGGCTCAGCTCTCATTCTTCTTCCTAGTCGTGTAGCGGGATAGGATCCCTTTAGTGACATTTTATCAAAACGCCTTTATACTCTCCTGTCGTATGCCCATGATAGAGTTCGAAATCAACTTTCAGTTTTCCCCCCGATTCTTCAGCGGGGTAGGAGTTCTTTCGTTGCGCTCAGTCTCTGGCGCCTTTATACTCTCCCGTCGAATGCCAAGGGTAGAGTGTAGTCGAGACGGTCTTTTTAATCAAGGTGCACCTTCACGTATCGTGGACAATTCATTTCCATGTCCTTCATACTCTTTCTCAGATCATGAGAACTGGAGTGTCGATAGTTGTGTCATTTACTTCATTCCACCCTCGGTGCTCTGTATATCATTGACCTCCTGATCTGGCAGAATTCACCTTGAATTACGTGCTTCAAGATCGTCGCGAGGTTTATGGAAAACTTCATAATTATAATAGTTCATGTAAATAAAGAATGGAAGAGTAAATAAGAAACGGTGCGATAAAAGTAAATGACACACGATATTTTTATAGTGGTTCGATCGAATCATGACCTACGTCCACTTTATAATCTTTTGCTTGAGTAACCAGACTGTTCTAGGAAAGTCAGGCCTTTTTACATGGTCCTAAAAACAAAAGAACAAGAATGACAATTTCATGTCAAGTAGTGTCGCAAATGCTGGGCATTCCACACTCTAGGGATTTCATTCCCATCCACGGTCGCTAGATTGAAGGATCCATTATCAAGCCTCCGTAGGATGGCATACGATCCTTCCCATTTTGGACCCAAATGAACTTGGGGTGGAAAGACGCGTTTCAGAACCAAGTCTCCGGGTTCAAAAGTTCGAGCTCGGATTTTCTTATTGTAATATCGGGCTACCTACTACTTGTGCCTCATGGCATGCAGATCTACTTCATCCCTCTTTTCTTCAACCATATCCAAGGATTCAAGAAAAAACTTATTATTGGTCATCGGGTCGTAGTAAGTGGTTCTGTGAGATGGTGCTTTTAATTCAACCAGAATGACCGCTTCTGCTCCGAAAGCGAGGGAAAAGGCATGTGACCTGTCGCTGACTTGTAGGTTGTCCTGTAGGCCCATAATGCCAAGGGTAACTCATCAACCCACATGGCTTTGGCCCGCTCCAATCTCTTCTTTAGAATGGACTTAATTACTTTGTTTGCCGTTCGACTTGTCTATTCGATTGCGGATGTGCCACAGAGGTGTATCTTTTCTCGATATGATATTTATGGCAAAAGTCTCGAACTCAGCGCTATCAAATTGGGTTCCGTTATCTGTTATGACGATATTTGGAATCCCAAATCGACATATGATGTTTTTGACGACGAAATTTATCACTCACTTGGTTGTGATCGTTGTTAATGGTTCTGCTTCGACCCACTTAGTAAAGTAGTCCACAGCCACAATGGCTAATTTTGCTCGGCCCTTTGCTATGAGGAGGCTTCCGATGATGTCAATTCCCCAAACAGTGAAGGGCCACGGGCTCATCATCGTCTTCAACTGGCTAGGAGGTGCTCTGGGGATCTTAGAAAACTTCTGACATGCGTCGCAACGTCGTGCATACTTAGCCGCATCTTTGTTCACATTATGCCAGAAATAGCCATACTGCAGTATCTTCTTCGCCAGTGTTTGTCCTCCGGTGTGGTTGCCACATTCACCTTCGTGTACCTCTTTCAGTACCCGCTTGATCTCGTCATGGGCTGTACACCAAAGGAGGGGCATCGAGAATCACTATATATATATATAGGACTTCGCCTTGCATAACATATTTGGAGGCCTTTCGAATAACAGCATGCCTCTCGCTTTTCTTGGTCGAAATCGTTCCATTTATTAGAAAGTTCTTTAGGGGTGTCATCCATGACTCCCTTTCTGGCTCAGTTTCCAATATATGATCAATTTCCATATGATCGATGCTTGGAGACTACAATACTTCAATCGGGACCAGCTCTGCGTCTTCAGGACTGTCGGAACTAGCCAACTTGGCTAACTTGTCCGCCTTCTGATTCTCCGATCGAGGAATATGGGTTATGCTATAGTGATCAAAACCATCCAGCAACTTTCTCACCTCTTTCAAATATGATACCAGTCTTGGACCCTTAGCCTGAAAGTCCTCATTAACCTAGTTCACGGCTATCTTGGAATCACAAAAGATATCCAGCTTTGTTATCTCCAACTCCTTTACAAGCCTTAGCCCGGCAATCAGGGCTTCGTACTCAGAGTCATTATTCATGGCATGGAACTCCAATCGGAGAGCATAGTATATTGATCGTTCTTCGGGAGTTACAAGCACAACTCCAGCGCCAGATCGTCTGTCATTCTTGGCTCCGTCAGTATATAGTTTTCAGGCGTTGGGGTCATCGAGTTGTTTTAGGGGATCAGCTTCTTCATTCGCTACATCTTCCTCTAGGATAGTAAACTCTGCTATAAAGTCCGCCAATACTTGCCCCCTTATCGATCTTAGGGGCTGGAAATTCAAATCGAACTGACTTAACTTTATGGTCCATTTGACTAGTCTCCCTGATACCTCTGGTCTCTGCAAAACTTGCCGAAGCAGGTGGTCAATGTACATGGTGATGGGATGAGCTTGGAAATAGTGGCGAAGCTTTCTGGATGCGATCAACAGACTGTACGCAAGTTTTTCTTTTCTCGGATAGTTTCGCTCTGTTGCCGCTAGCTTCTAACTCACATAGTACAGTGGCCTCTGGATTTTACTAGCTCGTCATCAGCATACATCTCCATTGCCTTCCCGATTTGATTGTAGAACATTCCATTCACCAATCACTAGTATGTAGCTCCGGCATTCTTCAAACCGAAAGGCATCACTACATAGCAGTATAATCCTAAATCCGTAATGAAGCTGGTATGTTCTTTGTCCGGAATGTGCATAAGGATTTGGTTGTATCCTGAGTAGGCATCCATGAAGGAGAGAAGTTCATGACCCGTTGTTGAATCCACCAATTTGTCGATCCTAGGTAGTGGAAAACTATCCTTCGGGCAAGCTTTATTCAAATCTGAAAAATCAATGCAAGTGCGCCATTTTCCGTTGGCCTTCTTCACCAAGACTGGATTTGAGATCCATTCTGGGTAGGTAGAATCTCTAATGAACCCATTACTTCTCAACTTCTTCCTTTAAGGCAGATGACCTCTCTGGGCCAAGCATTCGCCTTTTATGTTTGACGGGTGGATGCTTCAGGTTGATGCTTAACGAATGGCTCATAATCGAGGGAGATATCCCACAAATGTCAGCATGAATCCAGGCAAACACATCCAGGTTGGCCTTTAAGAAATCGGTCAATACTTTTGCTCGAAGAGGATCTAACTGGGATCAAATCTTCAGAACCTTCGCTGGGTCACTATCATCGATTGGAACATCCACAGTTGTTTCATTCGGAGTCGCCATCCTGCCCCTAGGTTCTTCTTCCTCTCTGGGATCTATGTCCTCAGGTAGGTCTTTGGGCGACTCTCTAAGAGTCATCTTCTTTAGCTGCTATGACGATTCCTCCCTTGAGGGGGATGAAGCGCCCTTTGTTTCTACGTCTCTTCCTTTATGCAGCAATTTTAACTTTGCTATATAGCAGGCTCGTGCAGTGACTTGGTCACCTCTAATCACTCCTACTCCTGCATCTATCGGGAATTTTAACATTAGACAACAGGGTGCAATACAAGCCCTAAATTCTGCTAGGTCCGATCGACCCAAAAAGGCATTATAAGGTGATTCAATATCCAAAACCACAAATAGGAGAATCCTCACTCTCCAACGATCTTCCTCTCCCAGGGTTACTGACAATTCTACATATCCGATCGGAGAAGTTGAGGCTCCATTGAAGCCGCGTATCCATCCATCGCAAGGCTTCAGGTCTTTTGCTTCCAGCTTCATCTAATCAAATGCTTTCTTAAACAGAATGTTTACCGAGCTCTCATAGTCCACTAAGACCTTGTGGACTAGAGCAGGACCAATAGTGGTTGTGATCACTAGGGGGTCTTCAGTTGGGGAATGAACTCCAATACTATCTCTATCGCGAAATATGACATCGTCAGACATCGTCTTTTGTTATTTGATCGGGGGAGTATCGTCAAGATTACTGCACTCCCCTACTTCAAGGTGTTATTTGGCCGCATTCATATATTGATCCATTGCCCTATAGTTGTATCCTTCCAGATGAAGCCCTCCATCTATAGTGTTGATGACGATATTCTTTCCCTTCTGCTGAGCGGTCGGCTTAGCAACGGGTTGGTTTTGGTTCGGGGCCTGCCCAGCTTGCCCCCTGTCCCTTAGAGCAACCTTGTATTCGTCTAGCTTTCCCTCTCGGAGCAACTTTTCAACCATATCTCTCAAATGATGACATTCATTTGTGGAGTGACCATGTGTCTGATGGAAAAGGCAGAATTTTCCAGTTTCACGTTCCTTCTCTGTCAAGTCTCTTGGTGGAGGCCTCTTATACTGGAGAACATTATAAGTGTCCAGGAAAATATTCTCTAGTGTGTCATTCAACGGCGTAAAGTTCTCAAATGTCTTGAACCGAGATCTCTTCTGGGAATCATTCCCCCGATTCTTCTTCCGACTGTTATTCCTAGATTGGCGGCCATTGCCCTGATTCTTATTTCCAATGTTAACCTCTACCTTTCCTGAGCTATCGCCGGATTATTTGATGGCCATGTTACTATGTATATCTTCTTTATCGACAGCCTTCCTCTTTCGGTTGGCGTATATCTCTTCCTGACGTAAGCAAATATTAGCTTTTTTGTAGAATATTTCTCTGATCAGTGGTGGCTTGTTGGCTAAGTATCTTTCGAACTCAGTATCTTTGTCTACTCCATCGATTAAGGCCATCAAGACAGTCTATTCGTGAGGGTCCCTATCCTCCGTGATTGCTAAGTTAAAACGATCCAAGTACGACCTCAGAGTCTCGTCAGGATGTTGTTTAATGAGGGATGGCTCAATGACATTTTTAGACCTTTGAGCATGAAGCCGGAATTGATTTACGAATCTTTCACTCAATTCCCTGAAACTGGAAATCGATCATGCTGGCAAGCGGGTAAACTGCATTAATGCTACATCCTCCAGGAATATCGGGAATGCTTTACACTTTACTGCGTTAGGAGCGGCAGCGACATTCATATACCATGAATATCTCATTAAGTGCTGAACTAGGTCTGTCCTGCCCGAATAGCGATTCATAGTTGGCAAATTGAAGCGCCTCGGGAATGCGACGTCCAATATGTCATCAGTAAAGGGCGCATGACTGCGGTCTATACCCCAGTCCTCGTTCCTCTGTCCACGGCTATCTGCCATAATTTGTTTAGCCATTGCTTCAACGTCAGCGTTGGTCAATGTAGATTCAGGATCAGCACTCCTTGCCCCTGCGGGGCCCTCTAATATCCATTCAATGTACTGTTATGAAATATGGGGCCTGAGTAGGGCTTCCTTGCCCCCTATTACCACGGTCGATCACGCGGCGAGGGCATTGCAATGGTTGGTTCTCAATAGGTTCATTAATAACTTGAGCTTTAGGAAGTGCTATGGGATTATTCGAATTACGATTGACAGGTCCCAACTTGAGTGCCGTCTCTTCTCGAGAAGGAAGTGATCCAAATCATAGTTATTCGACGTTTTCAGCCCTTTCCAACGGTCGTCGTGGAGGTCTTGGAGGCTCCCCTGACGAAGATGAGTACTCTGGATTAAGAGGACGGGCTGGCAGAGGTGTCCTCTGCTTTTGGAGATCATCAATCCATCTGCCCATTGCAGTAATATTCTGTCGTAACAAAAAACTCTCTTTCCTTTGGGCTGCCAACTCATCATTCGTCCTTTCCAACATATTAAGCACACGACAAAGATCTTCTTCAATTACTGGAGCAGGGGCGTGTAACTGATCATCAACATTCGTTCATAAACGTATAATACTCGAGCCAGGTCGAGCAGAAGCACCAGCATGTGTGGAACAGGCCATAATTTCCTTTTCGGGTCGAGCGGTGGTCCTATGGTGAGGGCGGTTCGTGACCCTCTCTGGTAACCGGTTCGTGTCTCCTTCTTCAGGCTCCTGGCTCGTGATGTGAAGACGGCTCGTGGTGCCCCCTTGAATGCGGCTCATGATATACTGCTGAGGGCCGCTCGTGATGGCATCCTGCGACCGGGTCGTGACCCCTTCCTCGGGTCGGTTTGCCCTCTGCGAGCCGCGAGCTGAGGACTCTACTTCAGCCTGCTCGTGAACACTTTCTTTGTTAGCTTCATTTGCAGCTTCATTTGCTCGCGAAGCTCATAAATCTTTGGATTTCTTTGCAGCCATAATGTCTTGACTTTGCTGAAATCTTCAAAAACCAAAATAGTGGAAGTACGGACTATTTTCTTCAGACTAGAAAATCCAAATAGTAGAGCAATAATCCGAAAGGCTGAGAATTCAGTTCTCAGTGAAAGCACCAAAATGTTATACCAAAATATGGCTCTAAGACCCAAATTGTCTATAATTGCAGAGAATAGTAACTAGAAATGAAGAAAAATGCAGGAAACACACCAAATTTATAGTGGTTCGGCATTAACGAGCCTACGTCCACTTTATATGTCTTTGATTATACGTTTGAATGCAAGTACAATCAATATTTTCTCTCAATCTCACTTTTACAATGATAATTCACTCAGTAAATTTGAGGTCACTATGAATAAAAATAATGGAGGTATGATAATGGTGGAATCAGAGCTCTGAATTTCCAAAAGATCCTGGAAAATTCTAAGTATGGGGCTATTTATAGGCGATATCTACAGGCGGTTCGTGAAGACACGTGGCACAAATCCCGAGGATCTCAGAGCCGTTCGTGAGTAGATGTAAAAATGATCAATATGGCGGTTATGAATTGGTGTCGCAAGATCCTTCAATTTGGCTCGTGGATGACCAAGTTGTGGTCACCGTTTTCTGGACATAGGGTTGGTTCATGACCCACAGACACGAGTGGGTCATGATGCCTCCATCGGGTCGTGGTGCCTCTATCGTGAGTGGGTTATGATCTCTCCATCACGAACGGGCTTAGGGCGATGGATCACGAGCGGGTTCCTGGTCCTCATGAGCCGTGATATATATGAAAGGGAGATTCCTCTTTCTTGTCTATTTCATGTGTATGTAATCTTTGTGGCATGATCCAATAGCTATCCAACACTTACAATTATGTTAAAAGTCATCGTAAAACATTCTCTTTTTTGCACCACTAAATATTCTACAAAAACGAGAGCATACGCAAGTCAAAAGTGTATAGTCTACTCGCATGAGCATTTTTTTTGGCCTTTTATTTTGATCTTTTTGTTTTAGTGAAATTTTCTTCCATAATGTCCACTCACTTACTAATTCAAAAAGAAAGAATTTTACTTTCTTTAATGTTGTCGTTTTATTTTAGATAAAAATTACTATAATATTTTCCTTCTATATCCTCCTCCCTACTCGAAATGTAAAAAGGCTTGGTTCTCGGGAATAACTAGGATACATAATAACAAGATATATTCCTTATTTTTTAACATATTGCATTGCCACTTAAGAGCTACCTTTTTTCCCGTGTTTTTTCAGCACCGCTCTACTTTCCGTTTCTGTTTCTATAAATTATCTCATATTTGTGAACCTTTGCACTGGCATCAGAAGAATTTTATTTGTGTTTGAACAAAGCATCTAAAGAGAAGTCACATGAATACACCAAGACTGAAGCGCATTCTAGGAAAGTACGAACATGGTAGAACAATTGGAGTAGGAACGTTTGCAAAAGTTCGATTCTCAAGAAACATTGCAAGTGGAGAACATGTTGCAATCAAAATTCTTGACAAGCAGAAAGTTCTCAAGCACAAATTGGTTGATTAGATTCAACGCAAAATTGCTACCATGAAGTTAATAAAACATTCCAATATTTTTCATCTAACTGAGGTAATGACGAGTAAAACAAAGATATTTATAGTTATTGAATATGTTACAGGAGGAGAGCTATATGATAAAATTGTTAATAATGGCCGAATGAATGGGGATGAAGATCGAAGGTATTTTCACCAACTAATCAATGCAATTGATTTTTGCCATAGCGGAGGAGTGTATCATCGTGATTTAAAGACTGAAAACTTATTACTCAAGTGGTTTCATTTTATATGTATTACTCTCGGGTTGCATGCCTTTTGACGATTCTAACCTCACGATATTGTATGAGAAGATTTGAAATACGGAGTTTACGATCCCTTCATCGTTTTCTAGTGGAGTAGAAAACTTGTTGAAGATAATTTTAGATCCTAGTCCAATGACGAGAATAACCATTGGGGAAATATTGAAGGATAAATGGTTCAAAAAAGGTTACAAGCGCCCTGCTTTTGATGATAAGTACAACAAAAATATGGATTATGTAGCGGCTACTTTCAAGGACTGGGAAGATTCTACTTCGGACGTTGAAGATGCGAAACCTGTGTTTGAGGTGATCTCCTCAATGTCCAAAGGAATGGACCTAGGAAATTTGTTCCTAACAAATATGAACTTTAAAACAGAGATGAAATTCACATCTAAGTATTCTTCCAAAAAAATTACAAGAAAGATCGAGGCAGCTGCAAAGCCACTTGGCTTTGATATTCAGAAGAAAACCTACAAGATAAGACTAAAAAATTCAACTGAAGGGAGGAAAGGAAATCTTAATATTGCAACTGAGATACGTTAGGTGGCACCTTCTTTCCATATGGTTGAGCTTAAGAAATCTAAAGGAGACACCTTAGAGTTCCAAAAAATTATCAGAAGCTATCGGCTGGTTTGAAGGATGTAGTGTGGAAAACATAGGAGGACATGGAAGCTTATTATAATGGAAGATGAGTCGAAGCTTTGTACCGAGCATAATACTGAGCATAGTGTGATAAGTTCTCCAGTTTATGTCTATAGCTAAGGTTTAAGTTAGCTAGTCCGGTCAATTGTTTATTTGTTAGTTTGTTGTCCCTTGTAAACCATGAAACCTCCTTTCCAATGGCATCTTTAGATTCAAGAAAAAGAGAGAAAAAATGTTACAGCTTTTTTATAAAAAAAAGGATAATATGTATATACATACACATATATATATAAGTAATGTTAATATCAAAATTTATTAAATTTTCTTTTCAATTGATCTTTGTAGGCGAAGAAAATGTGGAAAAAAGAAGGTTAGAGATTAGATCACTGCCCAAGTTAGTGTGACTGGACTATGGATTTAGAATATACATATCGAATGTTAATTTACTGTATAATTTGATTATGTAATTAATTACCGATTTATTCTATTCTTAAGTCCACAATGATCAAATTTCTCATGTCTTCAGGCTATAGCTGTAGTGGACTAAATTGATTGTTCCTACTGTCTACCATTTTAAGCACATCAAGTATGCAATTTAATTTTCTTTCCTTTTGTTCATTTTAGTTTGAAGTTTTATTTAGTAACAATTAGTTCTTAGCTCAGATGCTTCAAAATCGAGCAACTACAAATGAAACACATTCTACTATCAACAAACTTTTCAAAATATGTTTATTTTTTTTATTCATCTAATATTAGTCTTTTCTTTAGTTTTTACAGCTGAATTCATGTGTCAAATGAAGCTCACAGAAGTTTGGATTTGAAGAAATTGCTTTGAGAAGCTCGATAGCTCTCAATAAATCTTGAAGAGGAGAAAAACATGCATGCTGAAGATGGTATATGGTTCGTGCTTATAACTATTGTGAATGTTTAATAAGGGCCGACCCTGGACAACTTGAGGCCCATGGCAAATTTGAGGGCCAAACAGAAAAGGGAAAATTGTTGTTGAAAAAGTAGAGTAGAACGAGTTTCGAACTCAGGTGCATGCGCATTGGAGCAAACATCCTTACCACTGTGCTACTCTTTCAGTTATGCACTTACTTAAATATGTCAACCTTCAGTACAAAATTTGAAAATTCTGAGGCCCTCCAAAATTGGAGGCCCTAGGCCACCGCTTAGGTGGCCTTGGGCCAGGGCCGGGTCTGTGTTTAATAATGATTTTCTTAATTATTTATGTTTGTGTCATTTAATTTCCATATTTTTTATTTCAATATATATTAAGTGTATTGAATACACTGAGAATCCTGCATATTAGGTTATTACAAAGTAATTGGGCTTGAATCGAGTACGTTACATTCAGAAATAAGATAAAGCCTAAGCGGCTATTGTAAACCGTATATAAACATGTATTATGTACTGAAGATCATTATCAATTACAATTTACACATTCCTCTACTGCAAATTATTTTCGAATATTGTATTAGAGCCATTGTGCTAACTGCAATCAATATCCCTGATCCTATCATTTCTACCTATGGAAAATCTATCTAAAGAGAGATTATCCATTAGAGAGTTTTCATTACTTGGATACCTCTCATTGAAGATTGTTCATCGTTTCATTTGATAGTTGAGGCTGTGATCTGAAAACGGTGCCTTGCCAGTTTCAGTTGGCTGCAACAGTTTTCATAATCACAAGCGTGGTGGAAAAGAATTTCAAAAACTCTAGTTCGATCAAAAAATCTGAAGAAATAATTCGGTTGAAGATAAAAAGCCATCCAAGAAAGCCAATTAGAAATTCAGACTAGAAAATCTCTTTTCAAAAGGATCATATCAACAATCTAATTGATTTTAAAATCAACTGAAAAAATCGTTCAGAAAATCCAATTCAAGAACCAGAGTACAAAAATCTTTACCTTTCGTGGGTTTGCACCAATTCTGTAATTCCCAATAATCATGGTGGAAGGAGACGAGTCAACCTCCCCAAGATCATCGGCTAGATCCAATTAGACGAGTGTTGAAAGCACACAAGATATCATCAAGTCCATCATTAAGCCCCAAAGTCAACTCAACTCAGTAAAATTGGATGAGTTGAACTATCTTCTGGGGAAACTGCAAGTAGAAACAATAGCAAAAGGATATGGTTTGGAAGATTATCTCTATGGAACAAAAACTGTTCCAACCAAATACATCAGAGACAGTGGTAATAACTTGGTTCCCAATAAAAAATTCACAACACATCAAAGATAAGACAATTTGGTTAGTGCATGGTTAATGTCTTCTTTGGGTTCATCACTCATGCCACAATTAATTGGCTGTAAAACATCTCATGATGTTTGGACAGCCCTAGAAAGATCATTCATAAGTTAATCTTCGGCAAAAGTTCTTCGCTACAAGAAGCAACTACAACTTACAAAGAAAGATAATTCTAGTATGAATGATTATATCATGAAGGTGAAAAACTTGTGTGATCAATTAGCATGTACATGAAACAAAAATAAAGAAAAAGAAAAGGTTCTGTACATAGTTGGAGGGCATAAAGATGAGTATGAAGCTGTAATAGCCTTCATCACTTCAATTGAACCTACACCCTCACTGCAAAGTATCTATTCTATGCTTCTTGCCCACGAAGGCGGATTATTGCAAAAGAAAAATCAAGAAATAGACTTCTTTGTCAATTATACTACCACTGGCAAAGCAAAAAACCAATCCAGTAACTCAAGAAATCAGAATACTTACCAGAGTGGTGGCCAAGCAAACAGAGGAAGAGGAAGAGCTGGGAGATAAAATCCCAAAAATGGGCCAAGGTGCCAAATTTGTGAAAAGCTTGGTCACACAGCCAATAGATGTTACTCTATATTTGATAACAGCTTCAATGTAAATCAGCAAGCTAACAACAACAACAGAAACAACAATCCAAATGAAAACATGTCAATAGTCAAATAGATACCGAAAATAGTCAAGATTCTGCATCAAATTCTACCACAATTGAAGATATTCAAGATGATGCATGGAACCTAGATTATGGAGCAACCCATCATGTCACAAACAACTTAAACAATCGGAATCTGGGAAATCGAGAGTACAAAGGTAAACAGTCTCTAATTATGGGTAATGGCAACTCAATTATTATTTCTCACACTGGGCATGCTAGTATTAAGTGTGCTAAATAATGTTACTTTAATAACTTGCTTCGTAACACCCCACCTCCTCGAGGGTCGCTCGCAAAGGAATGCACTAGCTTTAGAGGGGCATTATTGGTAAACATGCACAGAAATATTACAAGACAGAACATATAAAACAGCGGAAATAAAACAAATATCATTACCTTATAAAATAGTAAGGTCTAAAGCCCTTTTACATCATAATACATCATAACCTGTCTTGCAATAGTAAAGAAGCATAAAACCTTTTCATAAATTATTCCCCAAGTAAAACAGTAAAGTAGCCATAGCCAAGAAAAGTCCAAGCCATACATGATGACCTTGAAGCAGAAGAAGTCCGAACTAAACAACAACATTTCCTCCCTGAAACCTGGGGGGGAAACAGAAGACAAGAAGCGAATGAAAACGGGGTCAGTCATAAAGACTAGTAAGCCCTATCTACTATCAGTATATAAACAAGTAAAGTTAACTGGCATGAGGAACTGAGATGAACATAAGTATGATGACAAGATAGATAAGCTAAACCAAAATAACAGGATGAACTACTGTACCAAGATAAACAAGTGTGTCATGATAAACTACGGTGTCAAGATAAGTCAAGGTATCACATCGCCAGGTTTCTATCAAGTACAATATCGCAAGGTATCTATCATGTATATTCGCTCTGCACCTCCCGTACTAGTATCCAGGCCCGTGTCATGTGTTAACTATGAATGTCTCTTGCCCAATGTCATGTAATGGTCCACGTCAACCTAATATATCGCATATGTAGGTTTTCCCCAACTCTTAGGTTTCTTTCCAAGTGTATAAGTTCAGTCCTTTGCCGTAGGCCGTACGGGCTTCCTCATGTCGTATTATCCTCGAACTCGTTTGGACTGTCACCCTTGATCTGGCTAGGTTTTCTTATCATGAGTTATCGCATGTTCAACTAGGATTTATGCCACCTAGGAACGCTAGGGATTATGCTACCTAATGAACGTTTCCGTGTCTCGGTTTGGGTTCAAGCCACCTAGGGCCACTAGGGATTATGCTACCCGTCAACCGCGCCCTTTGTCCCACGTATGAATCGTGAATCGTTTTCCATGTCTAAATGCACATGTATCTCAATGTGACATCCGAGTTCCGTGCCAGGGCAAATCAAGAAATACGGAACTCGGTCAGGAGCTTTAAGTCGTCTGCCAAAGCAGATATCAAGGTCTATTTTTGTATCCGTGGCTATGGTCCCACGTGACCCCTCCCTCAACTACTGAAAGGCAATCCAAGAAAAATCATGCACGAGAACTGTACTCCGGCCCCCTATGCCCCACTTTCCTATTGGCCAACCTCACCCATAACTCGATAGCAAGTATATGGTCTGTTGGGAGTTCTCTTCCTTTCCGCATACGTACACGATTGACTAAAGATGGTAGGTAGTCGACGATACGCTATCCAGGGCAAAAACAAGAATCGACGACTCCACGCTAATCCATCCCATTCTTTAGGTCGCTCGCATAGCAACCAAGGCATACTCTTGGTTCTTCTACCGCAGACCTTAACCTCTTGTGAGCCCAGGCGGATCATCTGCAACCTCACAGAGGGATACCAAGAGTATCCTCACGTCCCCTGAAGCTTCCGCTTCGTTACCCAGTTCGTTGGAGCCTTTATCTAGATCAGATATTGCTCCGCCTCGTGTATTTGTTTAAGCGATGACCTACTGTATCAGGTTACTCATCCGTCTGTGAACTGGTCCAATTTCCTTGACTAAGGATTATTACTTAGATATCCTAAACTAAGGTTTACCACTTAGTCTCCTCTCCCGTTACCCCTGTTAATCCCGGTTTTCCACCTAGTCCCCTGAACTAGGGTTTTGTCTTATGGGTTAAGTATTGTCATTTAAGTTCATGACTTAACCTGCCTACGAATCGCGTCAAGATTTGGCTTAAGTATTCAAGTCCAAGACCTAGCCCTACAAGTTGGTTAAGTATACCAAGAAGCTCATGACTTAACCCTATTCAATTATCAAGTCAAATTGGTTAAGTGTTAACTTGTCTTAACCCTATCAGATTATCGTGTTGGATTGATTAAGCATAGATTATCTTAATCCCATCAGATTATCGAGTCGGATTGGTTAAGTATGGGTTAACTTAACCCCATCCACTAATCGTATTACCATGGTTAAGTATATTTAAACGGTCTTGTGACTTAACCCTATCAAGTTCTTTATTAGATTGGTTAAGTATAGGTTACTTAACCTCATCAAATCATCATGTATAATTGGTTAAGTATAAGTTACTTAACCCCATTAAATTATCACGTTAAGTTGGTTAAGTATTGATTGCTTATCCTCATTGAATTGTCAAACTTAGATTGCTTAAGTGTTTAACTTAAACCCATCGAATTACCGTGTTTAGATTAGTTAATTCTAGGTTAACTTAACTCCATCAAATTACCGTGTTTAGATTAGTTAAGTGTAAGTTACTTAACCCCATCTAATTACCTGTTTAGATTAGTTAAGTGTAGGTTACTTAATCCCATCTAATTATCAGGTCGGATTAGTTAAGTATGGATTAGCTTAACCCCATCCCCTAACTATATTTTACGGTTAAGTGTCATTAAGAAATCAAGTCCGGTTTAACTTAACCTACCCATTCATGTCATATCGGTTAAGTGTCATTAGTCAAATTTACTTAACTTTATCATGTGGCATTCATTACTTTATGCACCCAACCTCTCACATTAGACCTTGTTGTGGTTACTAGTTAAGTTGGGAGGGTCCGGGTAGTTTTACACCACAACCTAGTCTAACCTCGGGTCTTAAGCGTGATATGACCAACTTCTCACATTGGGTCCTATTGTCAGCAACTACTAGTTAAGTCGATCGGGTCCGGGTAGTTTTATGTTGCAAACTCAACCCAACCTCGAGTTGGCCACTTCCATGTTTAGTCTAGTGTCATATTACACTTACAACCCATACATGTCTAGTTTTCAAGTTCCATGTTCATAGCCAAAATTACATGTTGTCGTGTTTATACCAATTTACCCAAATCTTGTTTCATGTCATTAAAGTTTATCCACAACATAACCCCAACGCTTTTAAACTCGCATATACATTCGCAACAACGCATAATGGATTAAAAGAAGGAACTTGGCAAAAACATGACAAAAAGGGGTATAAGGCCACAAGTTAGACATGGTGGCATATGAGGCATAAATGTGTTCATTAACTTGCATGTTACATTATCAAGCCTCAAAAACATGCATAACCCCAAACTTAGCACATAGGTGAATCATGGTGATAGATGACATAGGAAGATGGCTAGAAGTCCGCATATAGCATTATATGTAAGTTCACTTAAGGGATATGAGAGTTCTTATGTTGCATGATGCAACATTTCAATATAAAGCTTATAGCTTTTAGCCCACAAAATCAAGGTGATAACTTTACGAATATGCGTAGGATAAATCTACACATAACATGATAGTTTCTAAGCATGTAACCTACTCAAGTTCAAACCCAAAACTTGCAACATGAACATTTAACTTCATATTTAATATCTAAGAGTAGGAGAGGGCTTACAATGCTATGAAGGCACAAATCAATATATAAAAATATTGAGACGAAGCCACACTAGCAAAAACCCCAAATCAATAAGCTACACTAAAACCCTTGAGAAAATAATACGAAAGATCCTTGCTTTGATGAAGATTTGCCTTGAAATCAAGTTTAGAAGCTCTCATATGAACATAGAAGCTCTCATACACTCATATGATCATGTAATCTCTCATGTGAATGAAGATAGAATTTATGACAAGAGGATGGAGGCTAGGGTTTTGAGTGGAGGCCATGATCATTAGAAATTTTGGCATAGTTTAGTTGTAGGATCAATTTATGAGGGTTTAAGGTAGGGTTAGGGGTCTTTTTATAGAGATTAGGATTAACTTTAGCCATAGGATTAACCCCAAATCAGATCTAAGCCATCAGATTTCGTCACTAGCAAACAAACCAGACCCAAAGCTTGTCTTGGGGAGCAAGTCAGGTGCACCAGGCCAAAGTGGCCTGGCCACCTGTGTCGACTGCCCTGTCGACTGGGCAGTCGACCTGATTGGGGGTGGTGTCGACTGGGCAGTCGACACCCCCTTGACCAGGGTTGACTTTTTGATTTTCCAATCTGTTTTGGACTCTGAAAATTCTGAAAACTTCGACGGACCATATCTTGGTCATACGGACTCCGATTTTCGAAAACTCGAACTCTATTTCGCGTATTTTTCCGAGACGAACGCAATGGCACAGCCCATTTCCCTTGATTCAGATTTTACCATTTAATTCTGCCTTGATTTATGTTATAACATGTTATTCAAAATACGGGTTGTTACATTCTCCCCTCCTTAAAGGATTTCGTCCCCGAAATCTCCAAGTTAGGAAGAACATATCCTACCATCCATCATCCATCTACGCAAAACATCATCCACAGGCAACCATTGTCCTTAGACGATTTCTAATGCTTTATGAACACAAGCAAAACGTGTGTGTATATGCTCCTTTGCTAATGCTAATGATCAGGCCTGAATGATCTTTCTAATGCAAAATATGTTTAGTGCCATGAATCCAACATGTATGCGAATAGTCCTAGTCATGTAAGTAATATATGTGTGCACAAACATTCATTCATATGCAACATCCACATGATAACATATTCAATTGCATCCATCAACAAGTATAAGTACGCGTGCATATGCAATACGGAATGTGAGTGCGTCGATCTAGTATCTAACGTATATTCGCACATCCACGAGCAACCACTTGCAACCATTTGCAACCATATCAATCATAACATGTTTCAAATACATGTTTACATCCATAGAGTTCTACCTAAGGTTCCCATGATAGGATCGAGAAGATAAACAAGACAAACTCCTTACGGGGTTTGCAACAGAAACAGGACCGAGAGAATATCCACCAAGCGATAGCATGCAAGCAAGCTCTACAGGAGAACCAAGGATCAAAGATATATTCTTAAAAAGAGACATGATGCGCGCGTCTAAGCCGCATTTCCTTGAGCTTAATTCCATGGTGACTTGACCGCCTTTGACTTCATGATTTCGTAGCTCCTTGATTTCTATTTCCAAGGTATGAGTTGGAACTCATTTCACTGTCGCCTCTCGTTTCACTTATTCTTTTCTAGTACTCTTGGCTCAACCATCACTGCGTACTCATGATCTCATGCAAGCTTTCCAAAAATTCACTAGTGAAATCTTGGATCTCGTTTACCTACTAAGAGGTATTCCATGCAGAAAACTTTACTTTGATAGTAGACTAATGTCAACCACGTTACCAAGTGTACTAACTCACTTGATTTCTACAACCCATGTTTAAGCGAAATGAACTATCCGTCTTTTTGGCGAACACTACTCAACCGGATCAGAGATTTCTGATAAATGCATCAAGAGACTCTAGGTAACTAACCATGACAGAACCCAAAAGGTTACACGAAACTTCGAGGGCATTACCAAGGCAAGTCAAGAGTCTAACTACCCTCCTTTTCAAAAACCGAGAGTGGCATCCCTTACTGGATAACCACTTTATCCCTAGAATCCATCCATGGCTCAACAATAGAAGCACTGCTTCTAATCGGCAACACTTGGCATTTATATTCTCAATTTCCAAACAAGTCATGAATAAATGGACCGACTCTCCAACCAGATTTTGGGACAAAAGTGGGATCTTCTACCATGCTAGTACTAAGGTGCAGAGACTTAACTATCAAAGCAGACTTAAATGATGCGATGATCAAAACAAAGTCTGGACGGGATGACTGAAAAGAAAGGCTAAACTTTCAACAGAAACGGTACCATCCCTCTTAGGTACGCTAGAAATGAGAGCATACAATTGCCCTCTCGACGACCTTGTCTTCCCTTTAGGGACTATGCCATACCAACAAGTTGCTTATCCTTAAGCTCGTGTCCTTTATCCTTGCTCTTATTATCCCTTCATATATTTCGGTAACAGGTCTCTCGAGAACTTCCTCCATCGCTCGTGAAAACACTTGCGTAGCTAGACAAGGATTAGTCGCAGTTAAACTACTGTGACTACGGATGGAGGAAAGAAAGGAAAAGAGGTTCAATCAAGGAAACAAGGATAGTGCTAATGGCTTTTGGGGAATAGCCTTTAAAAACTTTTCTTGAAAAAAATGCTTCTTTGTAAATGTTTTTTTTTTCAAATAGTTTTCAGAAGGTTTTAAAAACTTTTGCCCAGTCTGGTAACCTTCTGCTCTGATACCAAATGTAACACCCCACCTCCGCTAGGGTCGCTCGCAAAGGAATGCACTAGCTTTAGACGGGCATTATTGGTAAACATGCACAAAAATATTACAAGACAGAACATATAAAACAGCGGAAATAAAACAAATATCATTACCTTATAAAATAGTAAGGTCTAAAGCCCTTTTACATCATAATACATCATAACCTGTCTTGTAATAGTAAAGAAGCATAAAACCTTTTCATAAATTATTCCCCAAGTAAAACAGTAAAGTAGCCATAGCCAAGAAAAGTCCAAGCCATACATGATGACCTTGAAGCAGAAGAAGTATGAACTAAACAACAGCATTTCCTCCCTGAAACCTGGGGGGAAACAGAAGACAAGAAGCGAAAGAAAACGGGGTCAGTCATAAAGACTGGTAAGCCCTATCTACTATCAGTATATAAACTAGTAAAGTTAACTGGCAAGAGGAACTGAGATGAACATAAGTATGATGACAAGATAGATAAGCTAAACCAAAATAACAGGATGAACTACTGTACCAAGATAAACAAGTGTGTCATGATAAACTACGGTGTCAAGATAAGTCAAGGTATCATATCGTCAGGTTTCTATCAAGTACAATATTGCAAGGTATCTATCATGTATATTCGCTCTGCACCTCCCGTACTAGTATCCAGGCCCGTGTCATGTGTTAACTATGAATGTCTCTTGCCCAATGTCATGTAATGGTCCACGTCAACCTAATATATCGCATATGTAGGTTTTCCCCAACTCTTAGGTTTCTTTCCAAGTGTATAAGTTCAGTCCTTTGCCGTAGGCCGTACGGGCTTCCTCATGTCGTATTATCCTCGAACTCGTTTGGACTGTCACCCTTGATCTGGCTAGGTTTTCTTATCATGAGTTATCGCGTGTTCAACTAGGATTTATGCCACCTAGGACCGCTAGGGATTATGCTACCTAATGAACGTTTTCGTGTCTCGGTTTGGGGTCAAGCCACCTAGGGCCACTAGGGATTATGCTACCCGTCAACCGCGCCCTTTGTCCCACGTATGAATCGTGAATCGTTTTCCATGTCTAAGTGCACATGTATCTCAATGTGCCATCCGAGTTCCGTGCCAGGGCAAATCAAGAAATACGGAACTCGATCGGGAGCTTTAAGTCGTCTGCCAAAGCAGATATCAAGGTCTGTTTTTGTATCCGTAGCTATGGTCCCACGTGACCCCTCCCTTCACTACTGAAAGGCAATCCAAGAAAAATCATGCACGAGAACTGTACTCCGGCCCCCTATGCCCCACTTTCCTATTGGCCAACCTCACCCATAACTCGATAGCAAGTATATGGTCTGTTAGGAGTTCTCTGCCTTTCCGCATATGTACACGATTGACTAAAGATGGTAGGTAGTCGACGATACGCTATCCAATGCAAAAACAAGAATCGACGACTCCACGCTAATCCATCCCATTCCTTAGGTCGCTCGCATAGCAACCAAGGCATACTCTTGGTTCTTCTACCACAGACCTTAACCTCTTGTGAGCCCAGGCGGATCATCTGCAAACTCACAGAGGGATACCAAGAGTATCCTCACGTCCCCTGAAGCTTCCGCTTCGTTACCCAGTTCGTTGGAGCCTTTATCTAGATCAGATATTGCTCCGCCTCGTGTATTTGTTTAAGCGATGACCTACTGTATCAGGTTACTCATCCGTCTGTGAACTGGTCCAATTTCCTTGACAAAGGATTATTACTTAGTTATCCTAAACTAAGGTTTACCACTTAGTCTCCTCTCCCGTTATCCCTGTTAATCCCGGTTTTCCACCTAGTCCCGTGAACTAGGGTTTTGTCTTATGGGTTAAGTATTGTCAATTAAGTTCATGACTTAACCTGCCTACGAATCGCGTCAAGATTTGGCTAAGTATTCAAGTCCAAGACCTAGCCCTACAAGTTGGTTAAGTATACCAAGAAGCTCATGACTTAACCCTATTCAATTATCAAGTCAAATTGGTTAAGTATTAGCTTGTCTTAACCCTATCAGATTATCGTGTTGGATTGATTAATCAAAGATTATCTTAATCCCATCAGATTATCGAGTCGGATTGGTTAAGTATGGGTTAACTTAACTCCATCCACTAATCGTATTACCATGGTTAAGTATATTTAAACGGCCTTGTGACTTAACCCTATCAAGTTCTTTATTAGATTGGTTAAGTATAGGTTACTTAACCTCATCAAATCATCATGTATAATTGGTTAAGTATAAGTTACTTAACCCCATTAAATTATCACGTTAAGTTGGTTAAGTATTGATTACTTATCCTCATTGAATTGTCAAGCTTAGATTGCTTAAGTGTTTAACTTAAACCCATCGAATTACCGTGTTTAGATTAGTTAAGTCTAGGTTAACTTTACTCCATCAAATTACCGTGTTTAGATTAGTTAAGTGTAAGTTACTTAACCCCATCTAATTACCTGTTTAGAATAGTTAAGTGTAGGTTACTTAATCCCATCTAATTATCAGGTCGGATTAGTTAAGTGTGGATTAGCTTAACCCCATCCCCTAACTGTATTTTACGGTTAAGTGTCATTAAGAAATCAAGTCCGGTTTAACTTAACCTACCCATTCATGTCATATCGGTTAAGTGTCATTAGTCAAATTTACTTAACCTTATCATGTGGCATTCATTACTTTATGCACCCAACCTCTCACATTAGTCCTTGTTGTGGTTACTAGTTAAGCCGGGCGGGTCCGGGTAGTTTTACACCACAACCTAGTCTAACCTCGGGTCTTAAGCGCGATTTGACCAACTTCTCACATTGGGTCCTATTGTCTGCAACTACTAGTTAAGCCGGTCGGGTCCGGGTAGTTTTATGTTGCAAACTCAACCCAACCTCGAGTTGGCCACTTCCATGTTTAGTCTAGTGTCATATTACACTTACAACCCATACATGTCTAGTTTTCAAGTTTCATGTTCATAGCCAAAATTACATGTTGTCATGTTTATACCAATTTACCCAAATCATGTTTCATGTCATTAAAGTTTATCCACAACGTAACCCCAACGCTTTTAAACTCGCATATACATTCGCAACAACACATAATGGATTAAAAGAAGGAACTTGGCAAAAACATGACAAAAAGGGGTATAAGGCCACAAGTTAGACATGGTGGCATATGAGGCATAAAGTGTTCATTAACTTGCATGTTACATTATCAAGCCTCAAAAACATGCATAACCCCAAACTTAGAACATAGGTGAATCATGGTGATAGATGACATAGGAAGATGGCTAGAAGTCCGCATATAGCATTATATGTAAGTTAACTTAAGGGATATGAGAGTTCTTATTTTGCATGATGCAACATTTCAACATAAAGCTTATAGATTTTAGCCCACAAAATCAAGGTGATAACTTTACGAATATGCATAGGATAAATCTACACATAACATGATAGTTTCTAAGCATGTAACCTACTCAAGTTCAAACCCAAAACTTGCAACATGAACATTTAACTTCATAGTTAATATCTAAGAGTAGGAGAGGGCTTACAATGCTATGAAGGCACAAATCAATATATAAAAAGATTGAGACGAAGCCACACTAGCAAAAACCCCAAATCAATAAGCTCCAATAAAACCCTTGAGAAAATAATAAGAAAGATCCTTGCTTTGATGAAGATTTGCCTTGAAATCAAGTTTAGAAGCTCTCATATGAACATAGAAGCTCTCATACACTCATATGATCATGTAATCTCTCATGTGAATGAAGATAGAATTTATGACAAGAGGATGGAGGCTAGGGTTTTGAGTGGACGCCATGATCATTAGAAATTTTGGCATAGTTTAGTTGTAGGATCAATTTATGAGGGTTTAAGGTAGGGTTAGGGGTCTTTTTATAGAGATTAGGATTAGTTTTAGCCATAGGATTAACCCCAAATCAGATCTAAGCCATCAGATTTCGTCACTAGCAAACAAACCAGACCCAAAGCTTGTCTTGGGGAGCAAGCCAGGTGCACCAGGTCAAAGTGGCCTGGCCACCTGTGTCGACTGCCCTGTCGACTGGGCAGCTGACCCGGTTGGGGGTGGTGTCGACTGGGCAGTCGACACTCCCTTGACCAGGGTTGACTTTTTGATTTTCCAATCTGTTTTGAACTCTGAAAATTCTGAAAACTTCGACGGACCATATCTTGGTCATACGGACTCCGATTTTCGAAAACTCGAACTCTATTTCGCGTATTTTTCAGAGACGAACGAATGGCACAGCCCGTTTCCCTTGATTCAGATTTTACCATTTAATTCTGCCTTGATTTATGTTATAACATGTAATTCAAAATACGGGTTGTTACATGCTTCGTGCACCACACATAAGGAAAAACTTAATCAGTGTGTCACAGTGTGCGAAAGACAACCATGTGTCTTTTGAATTTTACACAAAACACTGTGTAGTTAGGGACATGCTAATTAAAGAAAATTTATTGCAGGGTAGAGAACACAATGGGCTATACAAGTTTGATACTGGAAATTCCACAAAAACTAAATTAAGGAGAAATGACTGTAATGTGACTCGATTGAATGAAAATAATGACTGTATGACATTTTATATGTGGCACTGTAAACTTGGTCATCCAAGTTCCAAAATTGTAAAAAAAAAATTGAATAATATTGGCACTTTGAATTATATCCCCAATAATTACATGTATGCATATTGTCAAATGGAAAAAGTCACACACTGCCATTCCCAAACTCTGAAACCAAATACTTAAACCCACTAGAACTGATTGTTGTTGACGTATGGGGTCTAGCACCAATCAATACAGATTATGGATATAAGTATTATATTTCATTTATTGATGCACACTCCAGATATATATGGATATATTTCATGAAATCAAGGTCTGACACTTGCAAAGTAGTTATGCAGTTTATAGCTAATGCAGAAAATTAGCTAAGTCATAAAGTAAAAACTATTCAAAGTGATAGTGGTAAGGAATTTCTACCATTAAAATATTATTTCTGCAAAAATGGCATCACTAGCAGGTTAAGTTGCCTACACACATCTGAGTAGAATGGTTTTATTGAAAAAAAACACAGACATGTTGTTGAAACTGGGTTAACACTGCTAGCACATGCATCTTTACTACTAAAGTTTTGGCTAGATGCCTTTGTAACAACAATGCACCTAATAAACATACTACCAAAAAAGATTTTAGATTTGAAATGATCCATTAAGGTACAAAATCAAGTCAAACCAAAAGTACAGTGAATTAAAAATATTTGGATGCCTGTGTTTTCCTCATATTAGACCATTCAACTAGCACAAGGTTGACTATAGATCTACACCATACACTTTTTTGGGGTAGACTATCAATCACAAAGGTTTCAAATGTCTCGACGGTAATGGAAAAATTTATATATCTAGACATGTTGTATTTAATGAAAGTGTTTTTCCATATAAAAATCACTTGTGTAAAACCACAAAGAAAATTTATTATCCCAGATATTCTATTCCTCCAATTCCTGAACAAATAAGTGATGTTATTTTTGTGCCACACTCTAATGACAATATGACGCACACACAAAATACACAAACTGTCAGTACACCATAACACACAACATACAACACTGGATCAGATAAAGAAGGTGAGATTACTGATAGTGACAGTGATACAGACTCACAACATCAAAGTGTGTGTAGCAACCCAAATTCCGACATACCGATTTTTTTTCAAAAACCCCCAATCTACTGAAACCCAAGTTGGCTAGTCTGGTATCCTGCAGAAAATACAGAGATACAAAATATATCAGATCTCAGAAAACATCTTAGAACGGAATGAAATAAAATATAATATAATCGAATATAGCCTTACAAAAGTAATAATACTGACTAGTAGGTATCCAAAGCTATCATATCTCTGCCAAAAGCCTAACATGCGGGTATGTTATGAGGAGGGGGTTAGAAAACAAGTTCTGGTGATTGTATTAAATTACACATAATAAAATAATCCTACATATATCTTTCAGTTACATTTTCTTGTTTGTTAGTTTATTTTGGGTTAATAGCACTCAAGGCTTTACACATACGTTGTACCCATCTACCTCCCAGTAGATTAACCTAATATAGTATATGTAGCTACCCCCAATATCAAGGTACTTCTAATGGTACCCTCCTCGCATGGTCTCCATCGTCACGCCATGGAAGCGTCCACAACTCTCATCCTATGCTGGAGCGAAGTACGAATCTTCATAAAACTAGGCCACGTTACGCATAGAACCACCATCGCTATGTTGCGTCAGCGTATGGACTGCCATATCCAATCTCGTCGGTCAAATCTACTCTCGACACGGATCAATGCCCTAGCGTCTACGATACACCACGCAGTGCGGCGTGCATGTATCCGTATCCTCACACGTACGTACTATCTACTGTACCCTGAGTTCCGTAATAGGGCTGCATCTGAATGCATGGAACTCAGTCGAGTGCTTTTCCATATCTGTATGGGTTTGCTAAATAGGCCTAAAGTTCAGATATCTAAACTGTGGTCTGCATTTCTATGCTCTATATGGTCCCACCTCTACCCCTCCTCAGCTAGTGAAAGACTACATCAAGAGCTAAGTGACTTGCCCCTAGGAAACAATCTACATCCAAATTGGCGTGTCCCGCAACCAAATTCTCGATAGTGAAAGATCGATGGTATAGGTTTAGCTCTAGTCTTTCCGCATGACACTGATTGCCGATGACAGGTATCCGATGATTACTATCATGTGCTGGTCGAGACCCAGCCTGTTTGTAGGAAAAATCGTCGAATCACCCAACGCCATCCAACATCCTTTTGACTGCCAAACTACCGTAGCAGTCAAGGTATACCAAGTGGGTGGTTTCGCGCAGACCCTACCTCTGCGAGTACAGCCTGAGCGTTGCCACAGCACATAGGACCACCACGGAGTACCCTACCACGTCCCTCGGAAGCCGCGTGCTTCCTTCTAGTCCCACGGAGCTAGCAAGTAGAATATCAGCAGAATATCAAGTAGAATAATAAGATGGAAGTGCTCCCCTCATGCCTCCGGACACCATGATGATCTACCCTATTTAGTTCTTCACCTTTAGACGTGTGAACTGGTCCAAGCACATCAAGCTAACGTGTTATTAGACCTTATGTCTAATTTTATAATCACATGCTTGTATTATCTTTTCAGATTACCAATTTAATCGATTATTCACATCTTATCTTTCTATTCAAGTTACCAGGTTTTCTCTGGGCCCCTTATATCTCTAAGCAACGGACCTCTCTAAATTAATTTAGTGATATAACTTAGCCCCTTTAAGTTCATTAATAAGCCCATAACATGTTATTCCCTAGATTGTAATTAATGAAAGTAATCTATAATCATTTTACATTATTACCATGTCATTCATTGTCCAATTTCAGGTTTTCAGGTTACAATAACATGTTCTACTTAATGTATAATTAAGTATATCTTATCCCCGTTCACATGTTTTATGTTAACATGTTACATTAATATATATATATGATTAAATATGATATATTTCATCACATAAGTCTACCTCATTCTTTCTGATTTAATCATAACCTCATCTTACACTGTCATTACAACTTGTCGTTGTTTACTTATTACCTTAGTTTTCTCAACTAAGGTTTATTAATAAGTTTCCTTTCCATTTATTATAACCTATGTTATAATTTCCACTTGTCTCTAGGACAAGTCTACCTATTATATTCCATTCTCATTCATATAATCAGTTATATTCACCGTTCATCACATTTTCTTTGGTTCTTTAATGCTAACCAAACTCTTACTATTGTAAATTTTATCTCTGTACTCTCTTGTAAATTTTCACACATATCATTTATTTCCATTGCATACATATATATATTTTTATATATGTTTAAGCACCAGACCCCTCACATTAAGTTGACCACTTGTGGACGTTGGATTTATCGAGCGGTATTGGGAAGGCTTCTACCACAAGTTGAACCTAACCTCATGTCTCGGTGCGGTTATCTACAATTTCAATTGTTGTATATTTTACATGCAATTTAGGCTTCTTCATTATTCCTAAATTTTTCTGTAATTCTATTTACACTCTCTTGACATAATAATACTCTTAAGAAAATATTCATGTTTAGTGTAAATTCCATAATTACGGTGTTTACAGTAATTCCCAATGTAGACAGGTGATTAATAGAAACAGGCTTTATACAACATAAATGTTCTCAACATGTTCTACGTAGAATTAATCTCACAATTATTCCTAATTACACTGTAATTTAATTCATAATATCCAATGTATCATTAACACTAATTTCTGCAACATATCCCCTTTTATTCGTAAATCTCACAAATTTAGTATTACAACAATTTTTAACAGGTCCATAGAACAGATCTATACAACAGTAATATTCTTAACAAAACTGAAAATGAATTATACCGCAATTATCATAATTCACAATTATTTAACATGTTAAGACTGACAGGGAATGTAATTGGTAAATATACCATTATTTAAAAAGGAATAATTTAAATCCACTCACCTAACAGCTTTCAATCCATGAATCTGATACAGATTTGTTGTTCCGTGGCATCCCTAACTGAATCTATTATTATAACAACCACGGATTCACAAATCTGATGCTAAAAGAAGAGGGGAAAAAGGAAGTGAACCCTACATAAATTTGATTCGAGGACTTACCTCACGCTGATTAGAATTCTGAACACCTATTTGTAGATTTATACTCTTTTATCTTCAAATCTTGAATCAGAATTACGTAGAACTAATATTTCAATTTTATGAAAACATTTGAGGGGAAAAGAGAATGGCAGAGCTTGGGCAACATCTCCAAAAATATGAGATTTAGGCTAGGTCCTACTAGTCTATTTATAGGTGTGCTTGAATTCTGAACCATTGGATTCAATTCATAAAAATCCGAACTAAACACGTCACAAAACACACCTGGACCAAGCTTGGGTCGACCCCTTTGTCGGTGGGTCGACCCATAGGTCGACGCATGCACAACGGGGTCGACCCATCTAGTCCCAAGCGTGCTTGTTTGACATTGTTATTTCTGTACTTAACGTTTTTAATTTTACATTGATTATTTGCCCATTTTACATCCTTTGATTTGTTTTATACCTCTAATACATCATCACTAAGTTTGAATTTCTATGCGTGTATATACGCACGCAATCTTTCAGTTTCTAGCCCGTTAATTAATGCAATTAATACTGTCATCAGTTAGTTGTTTTATTCCTTTTAACGCACTCTAATTTCAAAGGCAGTTAATTTCTTTTGTCCATTTTCCATTTATTATGCATTAGTTATATTCCGCTCCTAACTTGCACATTTTATCTCAACATTTGAATATGTGCATATATATATATACACACATATTTATATGCGCAACTTTTATTTCATTTTCAAAATTCAAACGGTGTTATGCTATTATTTATTTCTTACCTATTTTCATTGATTGTAGGTTTATTTTGGATTTCTCTTTCATATGTATATGTTTTTGCACATACATACGCGTATATTTACATATGCATGTATGCATATATTTTTATACTCACCTTTATGTATAATTTTCCTTATATGTGCAATTATACATATTTTCTTCTTAGAATATGTATTATTTTGGTCGTTCCTCTTAAATAAAAATATGGCGCCAGCAGGACCCGAACTTGCGACACTCACATGGGAGAGACATGTCTTTACCAACTGAGCTATATAGGCTTTTGTTAACAAAACTAAAAACAATGGTGGTCATTGTTCTTTTCTTATACCTTCTTTTCATGTTTGTTGTAATATTTCATATAAAGATACTTTTTCATCTTAAATCCATTTCCTGCAAATCATAGGTCTAAATTGATCAGAAAATCTCATGGACGCAATGACACTAATTCTGTGACCAAATTTTGAACGTTTTTCAAAATTTGTTATTTATTTTAAAAATGTTGGGTGTTACAGTGTGGATAATAATGAAGACAACAGTTCAGAGAACACTCAAATAGAAGGAAGCATAGACAACAACCAGTAGTAGAATCAACATCATATGATAACAAGGACAAAAAGTGATATATTCAAACCAAAATTTTTTTGTACTGCATATAATGATACTGAACCATTCACTTATCATCTAGATATGCTCAATAATAAGTGGAGATCAGCTATGAAAGAAGAACTGGATGCTTTAGATAAAAAGAAAACCTGGTGTTTGGTCCTACCACCCAAAAAAAAATTTATTGGGTGTAAATGGGCATATAGATTAAAAAGACATGCTGATGGTACCATTTCTAAATACATGGCTAGGTTAGTAGCAAAAGGTTACTCACAATGGTATGGAATTGATTTTAATGAGACATTCTCACCTGTTGTGAAACCAACTTCTATCAGAATTATATTAACTATAGCCTTGCATAAGAATTGGACCATTAAATAACTTAATGTAAATAATGCATTCTTAAATGGTGATTTGCAGGAAGAAGTATACATGGAGCAGCCTCTTGGTCCTAAAGTTAAAATGGACAAAAGAATGTTGTGCAAGTTAAACAAAGCTATATATGTACTGAAGCAAGCACTTAGTCTTTGAGTTCTCAGTCAAAGATTTAGGAGAATTATCATACTTTCTAGGAATTGAAGTTATTATAACTAAAGACAATGAACTTCAATTAAGTCAAAGAAAGAACATCATAGAGATACCAGTCAGATCAAAGACAGACAAAGCTAAATCACTACGTATACCAATGATAACCAATCCGCATCTAAGTAAAGAGAAAGGTGAACCCACATGCAATGAAAAACTATACAGAAGCATCATTGGAGGTCTTCAATATTTCACCATAACCAGATCAGATATATCATATTGTGTCAACAAGGCAAGTCAATTTATGCGAAGACCTCTAAGTGATCACTGGAAAGTAGTGAAAAGAATACTAAGGTATTTAAAGGGCACAATCAATCAAGGGCTAATTTTGAAGTCATGCAACAATCTAAATATCCAATCCTACTCAGATGCAGACTGGGCCAATGACTATGTTGACAGTAAATCCACAAGTGGTTATAGCATATTTTTCGGAAAGAATCCTATATCCTGGTGTGCAAAGAAACAAAATACTGTTTCTAGATTAAGTACAGAGGTAGAGTATCGCAATATTACAAGTAAAATAGCAGAAATAATGTGGATTCAATCTCTTTTAAGTGAGTTAAGAGTCAACACAGATAAAAAAGCAATAGAGTGGTATGATAACATGAGTGCAATGACATTAACTGATAACCCAGTTTTACATTGCAGAACCGAACATTTAGAGCTGGACATTTATTTGTAAGAGAATTGGTACAAAAGGAAAATCTCCAAGTTAATCATGTACCTTCCACTTACCAAACTGCTGATATTCCGA